>JASAMX010020555.1:0-31204 GCA_030248175.1 Microlaimidae sp. YZB2_3 | reverse complement strand
TATGTTGTTCTTGGTTTGGTTAGTATTGACGAGCGGGACTTCGTTTCTCAAGAGCTCCGGAGCTTCAGAGCTCCTCATTCAATTGCTTAACTAATTTATTGCATAATTAAGGAGTAATGTCATAAATTATTTTTTAAATTTTTTTGTAAGCTACGTTTTTTTTTAAACTTTAAAAATTTTTCCAAATGTTCCATGCTAAACATTAAGCATCTTATTAGTGAGGCGCGTCCGTATTAATATTGAAACTTAATTTCCATAAAACCTATTTTATTGTCAATTATTGTTAGCTAATATGATTTAAAGTGCAAGGCTTTAAAATTTTTCAGGAAGACGGTAAATTAGGCTCATGAATGGTTGCGTTTGCATTTGTATTGGTTGTTTACGTTTTTGTTGTGTGCATTTGTGAATAATGGTTTAAGTTCTTTCACGGCGAGGGCCAAAACCTACCTCAAAATAACAGAAGCGTGGCTTTCATTTTTCACTCAGAAAGCTAATGTTTCATTTTTAGTACATAGTTTTAGTAGGCGTCAACTGGCTCGTTTATTCCTAACCCTTCAAGGTTTAGAATATACCAAGCCCACCACATTGTTGGTGGAGCTCTGACTTATTTTGCCGTGGATAAGAGGGGTTGTCCCTGTATATCCACCGGGGAGTTTAGTTATATTCAATTGAACTTGAATATTTACCGTTTTTCTGGTTTTTTTTTCTGAGCTTTGGAGCAACGCCTGGAGCTCCAGAGCTCTCTGTCAAATTTAATTTTATGTTTGGGGTGGATGGGATTTGTGGGGTTATATGGGGTTATTGTGAGTGGGCTGTGCTCCCCCCAATGGAGTAACCCCCCGTTTTGGGGTTCTCAAATGTAAAAGCAACAACAAAAATTAATATTTAAAATCAGCACCCCAGAAAATCCCTATGTTTGGGTTGGATGGGAGTAAAATGGGGCCTATTGTGAGAGCGCGGTGCTCTGCCCCCAAATAGGGTAGACACCCCTTTTGAGGTTTTTGAATGTAAAATCAAAAAAAAGTATGGTTGTAACTGGGTCTCAGAAAACATCAAAAAAACATACTGGCCAGTTTTTAAGTTGATTAGGCGTAAAACAAAAGTTACTGGAATACCCTCTCCCCAAAAAAAGATGGGGGTCGCCCCCATTTATAGTTTTCGGAAGGTCAAATCAAAAAATGGAGTTTATATTTGAAATCAGAGCGCTGAAAAACCCCACCTTTGTCAAATTCTGTACATAATACAGTGAATGAAAACCCATAATTTATCCTGTACTGCACATGCTTAATGTGTCCACAACTCTAGTGTAATTGAGTGAAATTTTGTCCAGTGAAACAGCATTAGCCGTTTTGGCCCTTCTCTTCTTTTTTTCACGCTTTATAAATATTTATACAACAAGGGTTCCAGTGAGCACCGAATGGACGCCGGTGTACAAATGGAGATCGTTTACCGTCACCTACGCGGAAATAATTCATATTTTACGCAAGAAAAATAACCTTTTTAAAAATCACCTTTGTCAAATTCTGTACATAATACAGTGAATAAAAACCCATAATTTATCCTGTACTGCACATGCTTAATGTGTCCACAACTCTAGTGTAATTGAGTGAAATTTTGTCCAGTGAAACAGCGTTAGCCGTTTTGGCCCTTCTCTTCTTTTTTTCACGCTTTATAAATATTTATACAACAGGGGTTCCAGTGAGCACCGAATGGACGCCGGTGTACAAATGGAGATCTTTTACCGTCACCTACGCGGAAATAATTCATATTTTACGCAAGAAAAATAACCTTTTTAAAAATCATTTGATTAGTATTAAAAAATAAAAGAAAATACTACAGATAGTTTTTGTAGTTTTTTGGTACACAACTTTAAAGAAATAAATCATTTTAAAAGGTGTTTTATCAATTTTAAAACTGGGGGCAAAACTGGGGGCAAACTGGGGGCAAAACTGGGGGGAAACATCCAACACGTAGAAAATTGCATAATTTCCCGCGCTTTCATATGTTATAACTGTTTGTTGTGTTATAATGAATTGTGTTAATTAAATGTGTTATAATAACATAAATAATAACATAAATAAATGTGTTGTGCTATAATAAATTGTGTTAATTGTGTTAATTGTGTTATAACTATTTATATGTGCACGT
The DNA here is from genome assembly GCA_030248175.1 of Microlaimidae sp. YZB2_3. Lineage (NCBI taxonomy): Eukaryota > Metazoa > Nematoda > Chromadorea > Desmodorida > Microlaimidae > Microlaimidae sp. YZB2_3. The sequence continues at coordinate 29,056 of JASAMX010020555.1, read as the reverse complement.
AATTTTAAAACTGTTTATTAACTGATTTTGTGTAGATTAAAATTCCAAAGGTCTGAAGTCTATCATTCGTCAGGTTGTGAATATTAATACCACGTTGTCATATATAAAATTCCGCAAAAAGCACAAGATAACAACTACCCTCTGTTTTCCCCAAACTGATGAAAATATGACATTGCAAAAAACAGTTTTTGGTAATTCTGTACTTTAAAATTTTGTCAATGGCTACAGTTATTTTAAAGCCAAACTAAACCCAGCTAGAAGTGGTAATTTTTTTTTCATTATAAAACCTTAATTGTCCAGATATATTAAATAAATAAAATATTATGTACAAAAAAATACATACAAGAAGTTAAATAGACGGCCAGCCGAAAAATTGCCCACGATTTTTGAATAAAATTTAAAAAAAAATTTGCGAAAAAACGGTAATAATATAAACTTATACTAACACTGAATCGCCGTCGTAAGTAGAAGACTTGAAGCCCTCATAAAATTATGGGGCCTGAAGCCCTGAAAACGAGAACTGGGAGACAGTAAAAATGATTTTGGATTAAGTATTGATTTTAGGTTGATGAACTTTTGACTCTGTTCTTTGGCCTAAAAAGTCTTAAAGCAAAACTTTAAAACTTTTGACTGAAATAAGCAATTTAAAGTTTATTTTAACTCGAAATATGTTTTAAATTATTTCACCTCTATTTTAATTAGTTTTTATTAGTTCTAAAAAATATTTTTAAAAAAAATTTGTTCAAAAATAACTCATACGTACAATACAGGTACGGGGTACGAAGTCTTTAGAGCTTTAGGTCTCATGGTAAGGTGTCTTTAGATTCTCAAGCAGGGAACTTGGAGCCATCAAAAATTTTCGGCAACTCGGTGCCATCAACAATGGAAACTTGGAGCCTTTAAGAAAAACTTTGTTTGGGCTTAGATTTAGGTTTCGTTTAGGCTTAGGTAAATGTTTTAGCAATTTTTATTTTCGTTTCTAAGTTCCCCAATTACAGCTCCAAGTTTCCTATTTTCGGCTTTAAGTTCCAGCTCCAAATTCCCTTGGTTCCGTCGACCCTTAATCGGCATTACTATATTTTTTAAATAAAATACTCGGACGAAGTTCTAGAGCTACAGCTGTATGGCGGTTATCGGCATTACTATATTTTTTAAAAATAAAATACTCGGACGAAGTTCTAGAGCTACAGTTGTATGGTGGTTTTTCCCAAACTCCGCAAAAATAGGAGCTTCTTTTCCGAGTTTCTTTTTGGAGTTCAAAACTCCTGAGAACAACACTTGTCCACTTCTAACAGATCAAAATTCTCCATTTTTGGCTCCAAGCTTATATGGTACGGTTGTATTTGCAAAATCTAATTTCATCGAAATATAAAATTTTTAAATTGAGTTATAGGCAAATAAAATCTAGTTGACCGCGATATTTGCAGTATTCAATCGACTATTTAACAACAAAAACATTGAAAATTTTTCACTAAAATAGGTTAATAACAAAGATTAAAAACTGTATTTTAATAATTATTTATCAAATTAAATAATTTGGAGCCTAAATGCAAACTTTTTAAGAGCTAAAGTTGGTTAATTTATGTATATTTTGTCAAAAGGTGATTTATTAAAAGATTTAAAAAATCTCTGCGTTCTTATTTGTTTTTTTTAACGTGATTACCGCACAATTTTAATTGGTCCCTTCATGTCTGCATTCTAATTTTCAGCGTCAGCCAGATATAATTCAACCATAGTTATATAGTAATCCATTATTTTCTTTGTTTTTTTTATAAAAGTTCTTTTTAATTTGCTGTTCAATGCAACAAAACACGACACAAACATTACGTGCAAACCACTTTAAAACTTATTAAAAGGTCTATAAAAAATTAAGTCAATGAATTTTACTGTAATAAATTACCTTAAAATCAGCTGAAAAATAAACTTTCGTTACGTGACTTTTTTTAAAAATCGTTACAAGTTTTACATTAATATTAGCGATATATTATTATTTAAGAATATGTTTAGGATATAATATCTATAGGCACCTTGCACTGGAACTCGGTTTATACATGAAGTATGCAATATACATAAGCGTCACCATAATTGATAATTTTGTATCTCCTACTTATCTTTCGTAGTATGCAGATCATTCGATCGAAATTTCAATTGGTTAGCTTAGTCCCGTTTATTTGACTAGTTTAACGTCTTAAACGCGTCTAGGGGAACATCACTAGAATAGATACACAAATATCTTTAGTCCATGTCATTGAACATTTTTTCTGAATTTTTTTTTTTTCAAACTTAGCGTCAAAACCACCAACATTTTTAACGTTTGACCATATGAATGTTTACTTTAAAAATGTTGGGCATAATTTTCATAACTTTTTGAGCTTAAAAATATATAGTTTGTTAAGGATAACCTATCCGGGTACGTACTACGAGTGAAGAACGAATGAATTTTACGATTTTTGCAAAAATCGCTTGTATGGAGGTACATTCCGCTATTTTAAAAATATGCTCCAAAACACCGTGAGCCACTTGTTAAAATTCGGAGAATTTGAGTTATGCCCGATCTTTTTATGGCGGCCACAAAAAATTTTTGGTGCCCTAAGACACAGCATTAGGACCTCTTAACATCTTAACTTTTGATATTGGCACCTTCATTTTGATGCTATTAGTGACGTGGTTATTTTAAAAAAGATTGCTTTAATTTTATTTTAAATTATATGACAATATTTTAAAAAATATCGTCATATTTACACTCATATGAATGCTTTTAACATACTGATGTTATGATAGTCTAAGCATAAAAAGTGAACCTAACTCTTGTATTTGTAAACACGACAAGAAATAATTTCAAAACTGTATAAATCATATAAATAATTAAGGCATACTACTAAATAAATAGGGAAAACTAGGGAGCAAGTATAAATAAAATTTTATTTTAATTAATTTTTTATTTTTATAAACGCTTTATCCTTCGTGTTTGTTTACATTTTAAGAAACTTGTTTCCCAAAGAACAGTCGATTGTGAACATAACTCTTATTTTTCCTAAGCAGCCCATGCGAAATCCAAAAAGCTAAACTTTATCATTATACATCAAAAAAATAAAATAAAAAAACACGACTACGCAATTCATCGTCTTTATTAAGACAAAAAGAGTCACAATCAGTATAAAATCAACGTGACTCCAACTCAACGTTATACTATTATTGTATGTTTTTAAAAATAAAAACGATCACAGTTAGGACTATTTTTTATAACGCTTTTGACTCATTTTGTCATAGTAACGACGTTATGTAGTTAAGTAATTTTTTTAAAAATGAAAATTAAAATTGAGTTCGTCCAAACTGTTTTTTTAAAAAGTCAAACATTTAATTTTAGCTGATTTAAAGGTTCTTTTGGAATTTAAAAAGTATAATTTTTATGCCGGGGTGCTGTTTCATATAAGTTACGAACATTAAATTTCTTTGTAAAAGTCCATTTTTTCTTTGTAAGCGACATTATTCTGGTCTTTGCCAGCAGAAATTTCGCCGCCCTCACGTTTTATTGGTCAAAGCGATTGTTTTTTAAAAGATGGCGGCTAAAAGATGTTTATGTGTACTATATATCAAACACGAAGTACGGTCATTTTTGTTGAATCATCCCAGTGTATGTTTAACATTAGGATCTTTAAAGTTACAAAGAAAAAAACCAAGATTTACAAAAAAGAATGGAGTTTTTACAAAGAAATGAAATCTTCGTAACTTTTATGAAACAGCGCCCTGGGGCGGGTCCACTAAACGTGTGCTGACTCGGTGCTATCTTAGCACGTTGTTTAAAACTTTTGCTAATATTTTAATTTCTGGTTTTTTTCTAGAAAAATCTAACAGAACTTTTTGTTTACATGAACCAAACTGATATTTTATTAATTTTATACATATTTGTTGTATATACAAACTATTAAAGCAATAACCCCTAGTTACGGGTTAGCAAAACAGTAACACCTAACTACGGTTTAAGGCTTTATTAAATTTTATTTCAAACAAATATGCATAAAACTCTTTAAATATTAATTTATCCTATCTAAAAAAAGAATCTCAAAAAGAATCTCATAAGTTTTCTCAAAAAAACCCCAGAAATTAAATTATTAACAAGAGTTTTACACAACGTGCTAAGATATCACCTAGTCAAAACACGTTTAGTGGACCCGCCCCTGGGCGCTGTTTCATAAAAGTTACGAACATGCGCTTTTTTGTAAAAGTCCTTTCTTTTTTGTAGAAATCTACTAAGAAACAAAAATGCAATAGACATTCGGAAAAACTTATAAAAACCAAAAATTTGCATAAATATTAATTGCAAAAATCCCTATGCTTAATCATAGGATTTCATTTCTTTGTAAATATTTACAAAGAATCAAAATGTTCCTAACATTTATGAAACAGCGCACTGGTGTGCATTTTTGGTTTTTAGGTCAAAAACTAAAAAATTTTTATGAAAAACTCTTTTAGACTAATCAAAATTGAGCTTCGGGATTTTGCTATTGGACACTTTAAAAAAAAAAGCGGATCACACAGTTTTTAACAAAACAACAGATAATTTGACAAAAATTTAACATTTTATGAGTTTAGAAAATTCTTAAATTTCTAATATTTATAAAACTTGGAATATTGTTAAAAAAATTGCATGTTTTTTTGATAACAAAAAATTTTAAAAAACGTCCTAAAGACAAAATTTGTAGGAAAAATTTTTGATAATTTTAAAAACTGTTTTGATTTTTGCAGTATTTTGACTTTTTAACTTAAATCTTTTTACTAACGCTTAAATAATTTAAAAAAAATTTTTTTCTTTAAACACTTTGCAAGAATGGCAGTATGGATGTATGTATGCAAGTATGGCTTAAGTAGAAGAAAAAACCGGGCTCAAGTATTATAAAAAATATAAAAGCAATATATTTGAACATACTTAAAATGGGCGTCAATTTAAAGAGTTAAGAAAAATATATAAAATATAATTAAAAAAATCGTAATTATCCAAGCAATTTAAAAAAAAAACTTTTAATTCATCCACCTGCGAATTCAGCAGTTTTTTATGCGTCTGTATCGAATTTTAATGCCCAGAAAACTTATTCCTAAACAAATTATATAAACAAAAGTCCAAATAATCAAATACAAATTCTTAATGAAATCTGAAGAAGGAATAAGAACTAACTTGACACGATGAGTAATTCTTACTAATATATTGATATTTAGGAACTGATTTAATTATATGAGTGTCTTAGAATTTTTCTGGTATTAAAGAGTCACGCTAATTGGCGGCCCACGTTTTGAAAACGAGCACACGCAAAAATACTATAAAGGATTACGACGGAAATCCGAATGTACAGAAAAGTTTCGAAAAGTATCTTATATAATGATTTAATAGTAACTGGAGGAAGGATAAAATACAAGAAAAATACCCAAAATTTCATACGAAAAATAATTTTAAAAATATAAAAACATATAAAAAAATAAACAAAAATTGATTGCATCATAGAATAAACTATATAATAACTCATAAATCTGTTATTAAAACGTACATCCTCGTTCAATATCTCAAACTAGGCTTGAAAAATGCTTTAAGAATAGAGCAGGAAAAAGGGGCGATTTTTCTCCGGGCGTATGTTTAGAGAGAAAAGATGTGGACTAGGCTGAGATGGATATTATGTGGACTATAGAAAATTTGCATTTCGTTTGGACAGCTGCTCACTAAATAAAAATTTCTACCATATGATAATGATTTGTTTATACATTGACCTAATCACACAGTACTGTTGCATTTTTTTTAGTTTGATGAAATGTCAATTGAAAAAATTATACTCACAGCAATCTTTGAAAAGCGCGAAATCGCCACTTCTTCAATTTGAAGGTTATTTTTGTACGTGTAAGAAACAACTATAGTTGTTTTATTTTTCAAATAAAACAACTATATTTGTCTATTTTTCAAATTTTTTATTTTGTTCAATACATCGATAACAAGGACCTAAATGAAAAAAGTGCTTCCTAAGAAAGTTGCGTAATTCCTTTTTCCTTCTTATGAGCCCATGTTTATTTTTGATCAATCACTAACGAATGAGGAATATCGCTTTTAAGGACGGAGCGTTGGAATAATAATAATAATAAGAAGAAGAAGACGAAAAAGAAGAAGGTTCTGAATTTCAAAATTTACCTTCTAATGAGCCCATGTTTATATTGATCAATCGCTTTTAAGGATGGAGCGTTGGAATAATAATAATAATAATAATAATAATAATAATAATAATAATAATAATAATAATAATAATAATAATAATAATAATAATAATAATAATAATAATAATGATAATAATAATAAGAAGGTTCTGAATTTAAAAATTTACCCACGTTCTCTAATAATGGTTGGCGCGGCGCCACGGGGCTAAATCGCCCCGTGGCGGTCTCGCGCCACCCATGATTCGCTTGAATTTTACCGTTAAAAACATTTTACGTTTTAAAATGTTTTTAACGGTTAAATCTGAAGCTACATAAATTGTTTACAATAATGAGAAGTTGAATTAATGAGTTATCATCATTCAGGATTTATGAGTTATTATTCAAGTTCTTCTGTGATGTATTTTATTTTTCGATTATAGTTTACCATTTATATTTTTTTTGTGGTTCTCGTTAGAATTTTTTGATTAATTTTGATGTCCGTTTTATGTTTTATCCGGCTTCAGCAAAATACTACAAACTTTCGAAATATAGGGTATCTGACTTAATATCGGCCAGGCCTTAATTTCGGCCACCAATTTAGATTGTTAAAAAATTGTCTTATTTTTAACACAAAAGAACTAGCTCAAAAGTAACTGGATTAATGTTGAATAAAGTGTTTTTGCAAAAGTTTTTTATTTTTGTTATTCTGCATTATTAACATTTTCATACAAAAAGTGAATTTTTTGTGATTTCTTAATTTTTGCGTTGTTTTTAAACTGCCTCAAATTTAGAACGAAACACAATATTATAACGTTAAAATATCTTCTATTTAAGGCTTAAAGTTGTTAATTTTCATGTTTTGATATTTTCTTCAAAATCACTTTGCAACACGTTAAACTAACTGCGCATTTTAAGATTCCGTTAATTTCGGCCACCTTAAAATTTAGATGAAAAAACCTGCCGTTTTTTACTGTTTTTAAATATCATCGTACTACCGTGTTTATAAAGGTTTTTTTTGCTCATTTGACTTTTTTGGCGTTTTTTAAGCCAAAAATAAAAATTCAACAAAAATACAGGTTATTAAAACTTATTTTTTTAAGGTTTTGACATAATTTTTTAAAATCTTGCTAATAACTATTAAAGTTTGCAAGCGGGAAAAATTAGGTTATAAGTACCATAAACAATACCTAAAATTTGCAAACTTTAAATATTTTTATTGTTCAGTTTGGCAATAGTTATAGCCAGTTTTTTCTAGGTGGCCGAAGTTAATGGTTCGTGCCTTAATTTCGGCCACTAAAAAAAAGAAATTTAAACCTCCACTGATCTTTAAGTGTAACAGAAATTTTAAAATTTTGCACTGGAATATCAAAAATAGCTATCGTTTGATTTTTAGACCAAATTTTGGGTCGATTGGAAAAACCAGAAAAAACTTATACAAAAAAATAAAAAAAAGTGGCCGAAATTAAATCAGTTCCAGTTACCCAACTTCCAAACTTTCTGTACATTGCAATTTCCAACGTAATCCTTCATATGATATTTAATTAGTAAACTTGTGAATTTGTAATTAAACAACTGCTTGCAATTATTCCTTCAAAAAAACCTTTGCTATATATGACTTCCAAAGGTTTTACATTGAAGCACTGATTTTAAACACCGTAAAATACTGAAGCAAGCCTAAGTTGACACCCGAAATTCAATGGAAAACAGTTTAAAATATTAAAACATATAATAAGAAAACTTAAAATGAAGGTCTTTTTAACAGAATATTTTTAAGACAACAAAAATTACAGCAAAAGACTTAAAATTAGTCTAAATTTGACTCTTTAGGACTTACACAGAAATTTCACATAGTAATAACCGTCAACAGAATGGTATTTTTTTGCAAATACATAATTTTACTTTGTTCATTCTGCCCTAAAACCAACTTTTTTGTTGATTTAAAAAAAAATCTTGTTTATATTTGCAAGCAAGTACACACGAATTGCAAACAAGCAAGCAAGCAACCAAGTACACACAAGCAACGTGTTAAGAGACTCGAGTAAATCTTGTTTTTCTTTGATCGTTTTTACTGATTAAAAAACATCAAAAAATTACGGGAACTTAAGATAAAACAAGATAAACCACTAAAATAAAGCAATATCCAAACTGAAACAAAATTAATTTCTCAAAATAAAAAACAGCTAGACACAAGCCTACCTTAGCTATAACTACATAGTCATAAAAATATAATCACAAGCTTTAATCTATAAAATTATACACGCACACACATGCATATAGTTCAATAGAAAATGAAATCTAAATGGATTTTTATTTTCTATATAGCAGATACCGAAAAAAAACAAAATAAACGAAACCAAAAAATTACACAATAAAAAGCCAAATATTGACATTGAAAAAGCAAAAAAATCCGTAAAAAAATTTAAAAAAAGATTAAACACAGAGCTGTTTTTTCAGCGCTTTAAAAAAGTCTAAATCGCATATTATTATGACAGCTGTATTACATGAGTCACACACATTTTTATTCGTATTTTTTGTAGGCCACTAATTGCGTATAAAATTAACAAAATATGCTAGAAAGTATAAATCTTTGAATTTGGTGTAATATACAAACAAAAAAGTTTTGGAGGGAGAGTTTTTAGCCCTTGTACATTAAAAAACTTTAAAAAATTAATACCATAATATTAGAAGTTGCACTGTAATAAAGTTAAAAAAGTAATGAAAAGCAAATTGCATAATAAACATTATAATTGGAATCGATGAACTCACGTATTACGGTATAATCTCACATAATTTGCATATGGTCACGGCACGGTGTCGTTTAATTTACATGAGCATTTTCTCGGGCGCAGTTGATTGGTCGTTCCGTATGATGATCAATTTAGTAATAGTACGTGTAATTTGATAAAGAACAAATTAAATTCAATATTAATGAAAACGACTATCTACTATTAATTCAATAACAAAATTAATGGAATAAATAGAAAATGGCAGCAATTCAACCTGTGGAAAATATTATAATTATATCAGTAAAGTAAATAATTATCAACCAAGTCTTGAAGCATTTAAAAATTATATAATATCAAGAATGAATGTATTTAAATACTTGAAAAAAACTGACAAAGAACTAGAAAAAAGTATAGAAAATGAAAAAACTGGAGGCGATATTATTCATAAAATGACGATTTCAAGTAAAATAAAAAAATTCGTAAAAAGAATATAAATGAGGTTTTTTTTATTGTTGTTTTATCATTTTTTTTGGTATTGTTTTATTGATTGTATGGAATTTATTTTTGTATGTGTAATTTACAAATAAATAATATTTTTTTTTAAAAAAACTAAAAAAGTTATCAGTAGTTGTTGCGTGGTTTGAAATTAACGATTGTGAAGTTTGAGCCAAATTCATAAATTTTATTTTAAAAATTAAGGGAATTGCTCTCTACTCAATTAATTTTAAACTTCTAAAAGTTTAACTTTTAAAGCTGATTTATTTAAATGTAAATAAAATGTAGTTTGCATACAAAAAAAAATGTAGATTCTGAAGACAAACTTTGATCTTTTAAAACTCTATTGATAATGGTGCTTGTATATCAATGGTAGCTTGGTTTTTTAGCTATCAACTAAAAGCATAAAAAAGTGATGTTATATGACGCCATTACTATGAATGATACGAAAAAAAAATTTGGCCCTGAAAAAGCAAATTTTTTTTATTATCGGTTAATAAAAAATTTTTTAAATTTTTTTATTAAACAAGCCTCTTCCAGTATTCCTGAATATTTAAGCCCAATTAGGTATAACGATTAATTTTTAATGATGATTTTTGAATGTGGGTGGTTTTCGTGTGTTTTTACTGACGAAATTCTTTCGCATGTCTCGTTTTTTACTTCTGAATCTTGGTGTTTTTTGGATGTTATATATTCTTAAAATGAATACGTAACATGTATAAACACATTATATATAGACTTCAAAGTTTTTTTTAATTCAAATATTATTTTTTAAAAAAGTGGTGTACAGTTTTTCTTTTTAGAAAGTTTTTGGCCAAGATTTTATGCAATTTTTTTATTTAATATCTATATTAGAGTCAACTTACATAAAAATTTTTTCAACCATAGAAAGGAACTTATTTTTAAGATTAAATAGAAGCAACAAAGGTAATAGAAAAATTATTTTACTAATTAGAGTAAAATTTTAACAAATTTTTCTAATGAGGTGAAACAAGCCTTAACAAAGCAATTATATCACTAAAACAAACCAAAAATAATAATTACTAATAAAATGTGCATGTTTTATTTAAGATAATATCTAGCACAAAATTAATGAGCCAAAAAATTTTAAGTAAATTATATTTGACTATTTATAAGTGAATTATAAAAAATTATATTTGACTGTTTTTTTAATTTCTATGGGGGACACAAAAGGTTAAATAAAACGTATAGCATTTTAAAGAACCAAATTGGAACGAAAAATTTTTGTAGAACCCGCCTTTTGACAAAACAAACAAAATTATATTAAAAAATTGATATTTCGATTATATTATATTAAAAAAATTATATTAAAAATTATATTTAAAAAAATTAATATTATTAAAAATTGATATTTCTTCTAAAAAACGGTTATCTTAATAATAAATTGTTGAAAAAGAGCATTTATTTCGTTAATAAGTTACTGTTTTACTAAAATTTTGTTGTTGCTTTTGAAGTTTAATTTGCCTGCTTCAATATTAATTATAGTTGATTTAATACTGCATCAAGGTCACCCGGGAATAAGTTGCTAAAATAAAAATATTAATTTTACTGAAAATAGCGGGATTTAAGTTTTTGTGACATATCTTTAATTGGAGTTCAAATTGTTGTTTTTATTGTGACAAATGAGTCAGAATTATTATAAAGTATTCGTAATTGTGAGTCTTTTTATCTTAAAATACATAAATTTTATGAACGTTATGAATCAGAGTAATGTTGATTTTATAGTAATTGTGACTCTTTGTGTCATAGTAAAAACCTATGTTCCAGTTTAGAGAAAAAGTTACGTAGCAATAGTTTTATTTAATTTTTGATAGATCAGTTCAAAGTTTAAAAGGTACAATGTAATAATAATTAAATTTTTACCGTGATCATAAACAATAGAACCACGTCAGTTATTTATTCTACAGTGTTTAATGTTTTTAACGAAAAAAAATCGCGGGTTTTATGTACGGGAAACGCAATATCTCAACAAATACAGCACCAATGTTAACAGTCAATGTATCAAATTGAAGTATTGAAGTAAAAATTTTATAACTTTAAATTTTATATTCATTGAAAAATCTTTCATGTGCAGAATTTCGAAAAACGCGATTTTTGGGGGATCAAATCTCCTGAACCCATAAAAATATTTTAACGAAAAAAAATTTTGTGAAATATTGGGGGCAGGGGTAACGTTTTCACAAAAATCATCAAAATTGAAGGCAAAAAGTTTGACTCAGTACCGCATCTTTTAGAGACTTTCAGTTAAAGTTAAATAGTGTGTAACTCGTTGTGCATCCAGTGTAATGTAACTACGCCTTGTGTCCTAAGACTACATGAGAATTAATTTTACTGGTTTTCGGGGTTCCGTATTGTTAATATTGAAATATATTTCCGAGTTTAACCCCAAAGTTCTATTGCAAGCATATCGAGCTTAAATAAAACTTTACTTTGACGTTTCGAAGCAACTACGTGCTTTTTTTCACAGGCTTTGAAGGTAATGGGTTTTTACCCTGTACGTTAAAAGTCACTAAAAAAGATTTCCGCTACTTAAATGAGTCATTTTGGTCTTTTACTAAAACTTCAAAAGTTTTTAAGTTTTTCCATTAGCATTTTTATAGTAATTTCAATTTTTATTGTTTATCATAAGTTTAAAAAAAATCACCTTACAAAAAAATTTTGAAAAAAATAGTCTACGACATTACTCATTAATTATTCATTATATTAGTACAAAAATATGGCGATGCTCCGAAGCTCCGGGAGTTGTTTTGGAGTTCCGGGAAACATCACTAATGAACATTTCGAATGCAAATTAGTCGGACCAGTTTGTAATGACTAAAAGGCTGAGATAGGAATACATTACGTACTCAAACCAGTCACCGAAACGCCAGTAATTTATTGTGTTGGGTGAAAGATAATTTTACGGATAAAAATAAAATTAAAAACAAAACAACAATGGGAATATAACATTTTTATTCATTTTGGTTTTATGAATAATTTTCGCGGTTTATCAGAAAAGCGTTTCAAATAACATACAAAACGAATGTGACACTAATAAGCTTATTTGTGCCAGCGCTTCTATTACTATTAAGAAAGTAATAAATCACATTCACATTCATTTTACTTTTACAGAAATTATTTTTTATTTCAAATTAAAGTCGCAAAATTGATTTTAGTGCTACATATTTTTTGTATGTTAAATATTATAAGCATCTTATTAGTTGGTTTTTCAGTCATTAAATTTCCTTGCACATAATAGAGTGTGGTTTGTTACATTTGTTAATTATTTTTTTCAGTACTTGTTTTTTCCACAAGGAGATAGACAAAAACGAAACAAAAAAATTGCTTATCTTTTATCTTAATGAAGTCCAATGATTATTACTACTATACTACTAGAATTTATATTTAAAAAAACAAAACAAAATTTACATACGTTTATAATGCCCACTGATTTTTCTCGATATTTCTGATACCCTAGGCCGAGATTCACAAAGCAGGGTTAGTCCCGTGCTAGCCCGCTGTTAGTTAATCTCAGACTAATTACAGTAGAATCCCGGACTAATTAGGGTGTAATCCCGGGCTAACTCCGTGTTAGTTAATCTCAGACTAATTACGGTAAGTTACCGTATACCCGGGACTAAGTATATTAAAATTTCATTAAACGATAAAAAAAGATATAAAAAGCAAAATTTAGAGGATTTATTTGTATAAAAAAGTGATCAATTTTTTTGTGACAAATGTGGCAGAAAAAATAGTGTAAATATACCTTAAACAAGGAATTTTTCGAAAAAAAATAGAAATACAAATTTTATTTTTTCAATCGCGATGCGATACAAATTTTATTCTTTTTGTTCGAAAAATATTTTTAGAAATTTTTTATATCTTTTTTCACACAAGCTTACAATGATCTAATAGAGATTTAAAAGTTTAATACTTTTTTATTTACAAATAATTATAGATTTCGCAAGCACTGATGTAGTCAGTGTGAAATGAAATCTAGATTATATGAGTAAGATGAAGAAGGATTAACATAGCAATATCACCTCTGACCCTGGTATTTTGCCCAACTTTCAAAGTATATAACGTAATGTGTGTTAAGATGGTTATTGATTTTCTGTCATATTACGTGGCAAATGCGAGTAAAATGATTGGTTCAACGTTTGGAACGCTATTTGAGACTAATCAAAACACCTAGTTTATGATAATTTCTAGAAGTAAGAGTGTTTTCGACATTGGTATTGAAGAAATATTCATTCTTCACCTATGGAAAAAGAAGTGTGGCGTTTACTTGGCTTTAATAGGTAAAACACAATGACTCAATAATGATTTACTTTTTGAATCCTAATCACTGAATATAACACATGCAAAACAACCAATAACATATCATCGTAATTGCAACAATTTCGTTCGTAATAATCCTATGATATTCTTTAAACGGCTAACAGGAAGTTCTCTAGATCAAACGGTGAGAATCTGCATTACCTGAAATAGGGATTGGGTTACTACTCGTTTACTAAGTGTAGAGTACGGTGGGAAAGCTATTTTAATCCTTCTTCAGCTTACTCATATAATCTGGATTTCACTTCACACTGACTACATCAGTGCTTGCGAAATCTATAAATATATTTCGCAAGCTTCAGAAGTCTTAACATAGCAAGTTTTAAAGCTTAAAATATTTTACCGATTATTTTTGTTCGTTTCAACAGTTTTAAGAATGGCCGTTGAATAGGAAGCATTGTTTGCAACTTCATGCCAATAAAATTGGTAAAAAAGTATTTGCCTTATCAGACCAATGAGTGGTAGACAAAATCTGTGATAATGACAAGCCCTGACATTTTGGATTAGAGGTGGAAGCTCCTTGAATGGAATGTGCTTCAAACGTCTTAGTATCAATACCAGCCTGATTCATACTAACCATCTAGATAGCGTCGCTGATGTTACCGGCTTATGCGGTTTTACAAAAAGAAAGAAAAAGTTTTGATTCATTGTTTCTCATAGGAGTAGTTTTCTCAGGATAAACCTCCAATGTTTGAACAGGGATAGGGAAACAAGTTTCCCTATCTTAATTTGGGGAACTGATAGCGTCATTGATTTAGAATTTAGCACAAGACCAAGAAATTCAAGCGTTTGACTAGGAATTAACTGAGACTTTTCTTTGTTAATTATGAACCCTAAGGCCTCTAAAATGTGAACACACATAGTTACGTCTTGTTGCAAATCTTCTTTTGACCTATTCGTTACAAGAATATCATCTAAGTGTGCTATTAGGCGGATACCATGTCGTCGTAAAATCGATAGGATAGGTTTTAAAGTTTTAGCAAAAACCCAAGGAGCAGAAGATAAACCAAATAACGAAACGCGAAATTGATAGTTTTTGTTATCCCAACAAAATCTCAAGAATTTTCAAAAATTTGGGTGTATCAGAACAGTGAAATAAGCGTCCTTTAGATCAAGTTTACATAATCATTTTGTTTTAATAATCTGGGAAGCATATAAATTCCCTCCATTTTAAAATGATTGTATTCAATAAAAGAATTTAACATTTTTAGTTCTTGATCGGCTCTTAACACTAGACGCGCGACGGCGGTCTTTGTGAGTGCCCTGGTATTGGCTAACCCATTGCTTGACCCGAGAAGAAGCCGCTGAAGACAGGATACTTCTTTCAGGAGTAGGACCTAAAGCTGATGTTTTGTCTCTTACTGGCGAAGGAGAGTGTTGTCCTTGTCTTGACCAACTCGACGGAAAATGTGATTTACTTTTGTGCTTTCTTTTCTTGGAGCTAGAACGATCCGGAGAGTTGCTTTGGCGTTTTTTAGAAGAATTTTTGTCTGTGGTTTGCCCAAAACGGCTTTCTGAGTCCCACTTAAGAACAACTTCACAAGAATTATTTGGGCTAAAAGTCCACGGGCTAGCAGGGGCTTGCAGATGACTAGGTGCGCCAGAAGCGTCAGATTGAGCCATTTTGTGCTTGCGAAAGCAAGGCACACGCAGAACTGTGCTTATTGAAATGCTGACATAAGCCGATTATTTATAGAACAAACTTAATTTACTGCATAAAAAAATATAAAATTATACAACAAACAAGGCATAGAAGATAAATGTAGTGCAAAACTTATAAGGAATAATGATAAGACCTCTGTGTTAATGCAAACACAATTACAATTTTTAACAAAACACTACTATAAAACTAACATAAAATAAAACTATTAAATAATATACCTACAAACTATGGCGTTTCGGGCATAAGTTTAAGACGCTTACGAGCTGCCCGCATCAGTTAAATACACGGATTCTCAATCAGTTACCAAACAACTTTTGCATAAAAATATATACACAAATACATATTATATAGCAAAAAAATTTTTTATTTAGTAAACAAATAAAAACCTTATACAATAACAAGCATTACACCAATTTATGTAATTTAACACTATGGTAAACATTTTAAATTATATTTGTATTTAAACACGCAGAACTGTTCTTACAAAAGAAGACACAACACACGTAATGACAGAAAATTAGTGTTTTGTGCTTACGAAAGAAGACACAAGCTTTGCGACAGGAAAAAGCGGTGCTTTCAAAAGAAGACACCCAGCGTGACAGAAGTCTGCGAAAGCAGAACAGAGGCAAAGAAAGTTTTGCATGAAAAGAAAGCGAAACAAAAAGCACACGTAGTGTCCAGAGGTAAAGAATGAATATTTCTTCCATACCAATGTCGAAAACACTCTTAGTTCTAGAAATTTCCATAAACGAGGTGTTTTATTTGGTCTCGCGTAGCGTTCCAAACGTTAAACCAATCATTTTACTCGCATTTGCCACGTAATATGACAGAAAATCAATAACCATCTGGACACACATTACGTTATATAGTTTGAAAGTTGGTCAAATACCAGGGTCAGGGGTGATATTGCTATCTTAAAGCCTTCTAAAGCTTGCGAAATATAATATTGCTCTAAATTATGCTTTTTATATCGTTTTTTATCGTTTGAAGAAATTTTAATATACTTAGTCCCAGCTATTCAGTAACCTACCGTAATTAGTCCAGGATTCTACTGTAATTAGCTTGGGATTAATCCGGGATTTACCAACACCAGGCTAGCACGGGACTAACTCCGCTTTGTGAATCTCGGCCCTAGTGACAAACTACATGTATACAGAAACAATATATTATCAAAATTGCAATTTTAACTGCATGTTTTTTCATGCTGGGCTGCATGAGAAAATTAGTGTCATACTGCCTAAAATTTTCTGCAATAGAATTTTAACAACTTTACAAATAAAAAAATTAAGGGTTTGCCGCAAACAGGAGCAGAAAACTCACCGTATTTGAGGGTTTTTAACAAAATAAGATTTATCTTTGTTTTCAAGGGATCTTATTGTTGGTATTGAAAATCGCTTTTAACTAAACTTAATACATTTTGCTTAACTTTTGTTACAGATTTTTTGAAGTTTGTGAATAAACATAACCAATCTAACTAGCCTGATTGATAATCACCTATACACTAGTTATGAATAAGGTTTTTTAGCGTAGGAAGAGGGTACAATGACAACCAGCGCCAATTATATGTAGGAAAAAATTTGAGAAACAACGAGCGATCGTACATTTTACGGTTTCAAATATTGCCGCTTCATTGATGCGGCGCTACTTGTGCGCTTGATTCCCACTTTTTTAATGCTTCAATTACAGAAAAAGCTTCTATTTAAAAGTTTGGTAATGTATGATTGTTCCGTATAATGTGCAGTTCAGTAAATAGTACGTTTAATAGTTTTTGCGCGATTTTCCAACACAAAAGTTAAGGAGATTCAACAGTTGCGAACGAACTTTCCTGACTTCAATGGAAAAAACGCGTAAGGGAAAGAGGGAACGCTTATGTATGCAATGATCAAATGTAATAATTTGATTAATATTTTGTAAGTTAAAAGTTACATGAAGATGATTTATTAAAACAAATCTCACCTACAAAACTGAGATTATTTGTTTCAAAAACAAGGTAAACTAACTATGATGGTAATAAAAATAATTTCCTATGGAAGTTGACTGCACAGGTTCAAGCTTAAGCTTGAATATTATTTAACAGAAAAAATATGAGCCCAACAGTTAAAGGAGCAGTTCTTTAAATGTTTTTTTGTGATTTTATCTTATGTATTCTTAGCAACTTTGATTTGGGGATTTTTAAAACATACCACCCCGGTTTCGCATCCTCTTATTGCTTTAAACGGTGTCATTCCTTAGTATTTTAAAAAAGAAAAAAGCCAAAACGTCCTTTGGACTTTTTCCTTTGGACGAAGTCTGAACGCTGCTTAAAATTTGTCTTTTGGACAAAGTCCAAAGGACAAAATCCAAAGGAAAAAGTCCAAAGGACAAGAAAGTACATATGAACACGTTGTCTTTTGGATTTCGTCCTTTGCACTTTTTCCCTTGGACAAAGCCCAAAGGACATTTTTACGCTGTATTTGTCCTTTAGACAAAGTCCAAAGGATTTTTGTTCTTTGGACTTTGTCCAAGGGACGTTTTGTCATAAGTATGAACCAGCTTTAATACTATTTTTGATATAAAAATTTTGATTTTTGGCAAAAAATTGGATTTTATGGTGTATGTTTTTAATTTTTAATCTGAAAAATTTTTATAAATTTTTAAAAACTCAAAAAATTTAAATATTCTTTAAAGGCCGAGAGCACGGGCAGTTTTTACACTGGTTTTACCGGTAAAGCTTGACTATGTAATCTCTAACTCGATCATTTAGAAGACTACACCTTTAAGAAAGTAGAAAAATAGACGCCATTTTTTAAAAATAAAAACCAAGAATTTTTCATCCAAATTTCTAACTGTAACTTGTGAATTTGTTATTGATATTAAAAACATCTACCAAGAGTTTTAGCAAACATTTATCATTTTTTTATTTATTTTTTGAAAAAAACCCTATTTTTATGAATATATGTTGCTTAAAGAAGTCCAGCATTTTTTTAATTATTACAATTAATGACGTTCGATTGTTTTCTAAGAAATCCTATACGGATCAACTTGATAACCTTTAATGCAAGTAAGTAAATATAATTAAAAAAACGAAAATGATAAAAGCGAAAATAAAAAAAAATAAGCTCAAAGATTTTATTTTTAAGCTAATATATTATTACGGAAGTAGATTTTATATCCGCGCCTCACAGAAAATTTCCAAAAACAATTATGGGCAATGGATTTATTTAGCGGAATAATGTGTCGATAAATAACCAAAGGGTAATATTTTTCATGCAAATACGCCTATTATCTCACAAAGATAATCGTTTTGGACATTTTAAGCGCTAAAATAAGAATTGTTTTGATTGCCATGCTTTTATGTTTTATTGAAAATTTAATTGTAATATTTCTAATCACAACTAATGTATATTCATTATTTTTTTCCAAAATCATAACGACCGTACTTTCAAATGTACCGTAGCAACCCAAAAATTTGTTTAGTTTAAGTATAAACATTTGAAAGGCTTAATTACAGTAAAAATAAAATGAAGTATATAATAAACTAAATATTCTATTATAAGTCAATCAATATTTATGTTTATTTATTTCCTTCCATGTTAAAGTCTTGTATTTCCTTTCAAGTTGACTCGATTTAAATTTAAGGCAATATATTGGGCAACTTTTAAATGTGGTTCCGGTTAAATTGCAAATTGAGACCATTTTTCCAATAGAAAAATTAAAATTTGGCAACAAATAAAAAATCAATTTTTGCACATTTTTTTAATATATTAAAGCATACTTTGAAAAAGTATATTTTAAAGCTTTGATCTCTTGCTTAATTGGTGAGTTCCATCTATTGCCAAACAAAACACTTTTAGGGTTCTTAAAGCGTGGAGAACTTGGAGCTAATAAATTTTACAAAAATTTTGAAATCTTATAGTTGACACTAAAGCCAGTTTTTAAGCTTATTTTAACAAATCCTGGCATAAACTTTTAAATCACTTTAAAAACATTAAAAAATCATTTTTAAAAGGTATAAAATTTCTAAACTTGATGTTCCTTAGGTTCTATTGACTCCGTACAAAAAAATCCTGTGAGTATTTACTCAGAAATAATGAAGTGCAGGGAAAAATTTGCCCGGTGAACTTAAAGGTGCGTTTTCAGTTAAATTACCTCAAAAATGGCTTTTTTGCGATAATTCTACACTTGAAATATTGCTCAATGGGCACAAAAATTTAAGTTAAAAAATATATATCCAAAAAAACGGCTATTTTCTAATTTAGTTTAATATTTTGATTGTTAAGATTGGTGCGGTATCTGTCGACATATTTCGTTTGCCGTACAAAATATTCTCGATTGTTTCGCTAAAAACACGAAGTGTAGCCAAAAATGTTGGACAAATTTAACCATTTTGGATTTTTTCGTTCAAAAACCGCTGCATATCCTCAGAAGATATTCCGCGTCAGTGCAACACTGTGTTAAACTCCGGGCCCTACTTTCGACGGCCTCTGAAGGGCGCGGAGTTTAACACAATGCAGCACTGACGCGGAATACCTTCTGTGGATATGCAGCAGAATGAATCCCAAAGGGTTAATCTCAATTTGGTTGAAGCATTTAACACTGAAAAACTATTTTGCGGGCAGAAAAGAGTACATTGTGTATCATTTTTACTATCGTTTCATTAAAAACGATCTAATAAAGCATTCTCAAAAACTTTATTAAACACATAATTTCTAACAAAGATATAAAGACAAAAAAATGAAATCACTTTAAAAATAAAAACTTTAAACCCCTTCCGGTTTTTATCATTACAACTACGAAATTAACTAAAAATTTTTATCATTCTCATATCATCTAAAAAGAAAACTTTAAAAGCTATTTAATACATATTTGATTGTGTGTTAATTTGAATTTATAACTGGATTTTTTGATAAAATACTGTGAAAGATTAAGTGAAAAATGGTGGATTTGAAGTGAGCATTGAAATTAAAATTAATAGTTTCGAAATAAAAAAGACCAAAACAGACATTTTTGTAAAAAAATTAAATTATTTTTTTGTTCATTTAATAAAAAATTAAAAAAAATTGTATTAACCAGGGCTTGAACTCGATAAAATGCACGGAAATTCAACTTACTGCTAGAAAACGGCAAAGTATTCCTGACAAGCCACTGCCGTCGCTTTGTGTTTTTGGCAAAAAAATCGAGGAAATTTTTTACGGAAAACGCAATATCTCGACAAATACCGCACAAATCTTAACAATCAGGATATCAAATTACAGTAAGAAGTAGCTGCTTTCTTTGGGTGTATTTTTGTTACTTAAATTTTTATAACCATTGAGCAATCTTTCAAGTACAGAATTATCGCAAAAAGGCCATTTTTGGGGTCATTTTACTGAAACCTTCTAAAAACGATATAAAAACATATTGAGAAAGTAAAATATAATGGGAGAACATATTGTATTTTTCCATTACAGTATTACAAATGTCTTAAAAGTCTTATCGTCAATAAAAAAATTGAAAGGACGAAATTCATGGCGTCAAAGTTATATGTATTAAATCATCAATTAATTTATGATACTCCACAAAGTTGAATGCTGCCGAAACAGGAAGAAACTATGTACTAAAAATTATATTACAAAAAAATTAATATTTCAATGCTTTTCGCTACAAAAAACAGGCAAAGTATAGGTATAAAAAACACACGTATTTGTGCAAAAAGTAAAACTATCATTTTTTAACTTATTTATGAAGACGTTTTTTTATAAAAAAAATCCTTTGACAAAATATTTATTTGACTTTTATTCCAAACCTTTTATTATTTGAGTTCAATCCCATGGGACTGCGGCGGGCGATTATAATATGCATTAATAGGTGTGTTTAAGTACTTGCATCGGCTTAAACACACCAATTTTCCATAGCATTTGCGTAAAACAATCTTCATGCTACGAAAAACATTAGCGAAGTAAAACAAATAAAAAGATTATGTTTCGTGAGTAACTGATAAAAACAATGAATATTTATTAAAATTGAATTTTTACTGTTAAATATTTTTCAAATATGATTTTTTTAGGCAAACCCAAGTGTGGGCGGCTAGTTTATTTATCAAATAAGACCAATCAATTTCATTAACATGACAAAACATTTAGAGCAACAATTTTTTTTGTCAGTTTAATTCTAAACTTTTGTTCTAAATTTCCATTACTTTATATTGTGACATCCAGAAATATATGTCCGAATAAATCGAGCTTTTCAAAAGCCAAATGTGAAATAATCATTTATTTTCAGCTTTTTGAAAAAGTTGAAAAAATATAAAAGTAAAAATGGGCGATACAGGATTTGAGCCTGTAATCTCCAGCCCCAGGACCTCATTTAATTTTACCTTTAACTTTTAAAATTTTATTTTGGAGACTGACCTCTAAGATTAATTTTAAGAAATTGGGAGTCTAGAACAATGGAAACTTGAAACCTGAAACAAAAACAATGGTTTGGGCTTAGGCTTAGGTTTAGGTTTAGGCTTGTCGTAGTTAAATATTTTTACTTTCGGGTCCGAGCGTTTTATGTAAGGCTCGAAAAAACTCTATTTTCTGTTCTCTTCAATTTATCCACCCGAAATAAGCAAAATGACTATGATTGATAGCGTGTTTGTTTTTCAAACTAATGTTTGTTGCTGTTTATAAAAATGTGTTTTTAACCTAAATAACAAAATCAACACCATTAAACACACTTTAGACATTTAAAGCTCAGTATAAACAAGTTTTATTTTGTATCCAAAAACTGTATAAAAAGCCTGAATTAATGCAGATTTTTATTACCGAACAACAGTAGCTAGGGTTACGTTAATAATAAATAAAATAGCAATCCGATTTGCTTTTAAAAAAATTAAAAAAAATACAAAAAAAACCGCGGATTAAATTATGATGGTTTAAATTAGTAGTAAAAAAGTATATTGTGTACTATGAATAAAATGGTCGATAATTTTGTTTTGACACGAAATCGTGTGAAAATATATTAAATATACTTGTAACATGAAACATTGCGTTTAAATTAAGGTATAGTTTATATGAGCTTTATTTCCTTTGTGAAAGACAAATTGTGAAAAACTACGATTAAATAAACATTTATAAATTTTTAAATAGTTTTTGCCAATCTGCAATTATAATGATAACCTATGTATGTATTGCTGTGCCCTGCTATTTTTTCTGAACGTATTGTTCCCGAAAAAGACATAAAAATGCCAAAAACTTAGCTCATAATAATTGTATATTTACGCACGGATATTTTTAAGTAATTGTATTCTTATTGTCAACATCAAAAAATAATAGAATGCGATAAAAAATCTCGTCTATATATCTCAATTTGTTAGCGCAATCGCAAGTATTAGTGTTACTAGGGTTTTACGAGCTTTAATCGCGTTAAAAAAAATTTCTCTTATGTGGGGCATAAAATAATATGAATCATAAGAAAAATTATCAAAATATGAATGTTTGTTGGAAAAATCTGGCGTTGAAAATCTTACCAAAATAATAAAATGTTAATGTGCCAACCAAGTGTAATCGACTTAACTTTCGAAATGTCTCAAGTTGTTCCTTTTCCTTATTTTAGTTCAGTGTGTACCTTTTCCGTAACTTTTCAGTGTGTTATTTTGTTTAAAATTTTTTCTTTGTATTTTTTTGTTATGCATGCGCATGTTTTTGTCATGTTCTCTTGGAAGACGCGT
The DNA here is from genome assembly GCA_030248175.1 of Microlaimidae sp. YZB2_3. Lineage (NCBI taxonomy): Eukaryota > Metazoa > Nematoda > Chromadorea > Desmodorida > Microlaimidae > Microlaimidae sp. YZB2_3. Next base: position 5,991 of record JASAMX010020555.1, on the reverse strand, counting down.
ATTCACCTACTGACGAGCTCCTCTTCGCCTCTTTCAAGGAGTTTATTAAAATATACGTCTAGGAGATTAAAAGGAGCGAAACGTATTTTTTAATAAAAATTATATTTTAGTTTAATTTTAGCACATCAGGTAAACCATTTATTTATTTATTAATTTATATTTTTGGTTGGCTGTCTTTACCGTATTTTTTGCTTTAAAATTTTTTCATGTGTGTTAATTTGGGGTATTTTCTGTTTCCCCATAGTTTTTGTTACTAATTTTCTTATTAAGTAAGATTGAAGTCTAGAAAATACGTTCGCAAATGTCGAATTACATGATTTTTTGGTCGAAAAACCGCACGGAAACTAATGAACGTACTATTACTAAACTGAACATCATAAGAGCGACCAATTAGATGCACGAAACAAAGTGTTTACGCAAATTATACGACACCATATGCAACTTATATAAGATTACCGCAATAGATCGATTTATCGACCAGCCATATTACGGCGTGTCGCCGTGTGTGCGTGTACTAAATTTTAGCCAGTAATTTGTTTGAGTAAAGGCTGGTTCATACTTATAACAAAACGTCCTTTGGACAAAGTCCAAGGAACAAAAGTCCTTTGGACTTTGTCCAAAGAACAAATACAGCGTAAAAACATCCTTTGGATTTTGTCCTTTGGACAAAGTCCAAAGGACAACGTACTTCATACTTTTGTACTTTGAATTTTTCCCTTTGGATTTTATCCTTTGGACAAAGTCCAAAGGACAAATTCTAAGTAGCATTCATACTTCGTCCAAAGGAAAAAGTCCAAAGGACGTTTTAGCTTGTCCAAAGGACGTTTTGGCTTGTTTTGGCTTTTCTAAAATTGTCCTTTGGACTTTGTCCAAAGGACGTTCTGTCATAAGTATGAACCAGCCTTAAGACCATGGCGAGTGTGAACATGTCGCCACGTGAAGGTTCCATTACTACCACTCGTTAAATATCATTCACAAATAACGTAGGATCTGCAAAATATAGACAAAATAACAAAATAACCCTTAAATAAGTAAAGGAACGCAGCGTATATATAACTTAGATGGGAATATTATATTTTCAAATTAAAGTTATTTAAATTTAAAGGATAAATAAGAATGGCTAAAACCATAAAAATCCTATAAAAATCATTTACATATACAAAGATCATAAAAAGCAACAGAATGAGACTACATCCGAGCAATAGACATAAAACAGCAGTTGATTTAATTTTATTTTTTTATAGGCAATAATACTTGTAAAATTAAAAGAAACAATTAATATCATATTCAGTTGCCGATAGTTGTACACTCGATATGTTATTTTTATACAAATTTTATATTTATTTTATAATTTTAGAGGGATTCTTAAGCTTAATATCCAAGTTTTTTAAAAGAATTATATATCAAAAAACGTGCTATGATATCTAGTGATCTGGGGCCGGTTGCATAAAACGTTTAAGGGTAATTATTCCCTTAAATTTGCACTTAAGTGGGGCAAAAAAGCTAATTTACCTCAAGTGCGTTGCATAAACAGTTTCACTTAAACGTTTATCTTAAATTTTCCCTTAAATCCCAAGGGTGGTCAAGAGGACCCTTAAGGGAAACAGTTCAAATAAGCTGGTGCGTCATTAATAAGATTATAAATCGTTTTAAGAAAAATTACAAAGTTTATCATAATTTTAAGGCCCATGAACACGTATTAAGTAATTAATTTTTACGATGAAACGAAAATCGTTGTTATATTTTAAAAAAATAATTCAGCATTATTCTGCACAAAACATTATCTTTATTAATTGACCAAAGTCTTCTCCTCGTTTCGGCTCCTTAATTTGTTTGCTTATTTAAATAAAATTGAAAATTTTTAGCACAATAAATTTAAAATTAAATAAAGAATAGATTTATTTTTGGTTTTTAAGCGTTTTTATCAAAAAAATCTCATACCTAAAACCAAAAACCGCGACAAAACACCTAATTCCGAATAAAAACTGAAAATAAGTTGTCGATTTAAGATTATTTGATGAAATAAAGTAATTTTTCAAGCAATTTAATATAAAATTCATTTTTTGTACTGTGTTAATATAAATGTTTGCACTTTAATGTGTTTAAACTAATTTTTGCAGCAACATTTAGTTTTAAATGTTAACGAAAATTCCCTTGCGTTGTAGTACGTACGCCCTAAGTTAAGGTTAAGGGAAATCGCTTACGTGCAACCGACTTAAGGGAAAACTTAACCTAGGGAGATTACTGTATTTAAGGGAAAACGTAAGGGATTTTTTTCATTTTACTAAGGGATTTTTATGCAACCGGCTCCAGTTTCGATGAAAAGTTTTCAGAAACAAAAAGCGCATTTTCTTCAGTTACCTAAAAAATTTGAGGGGTTACTCCCACCCCCTAAAAAATTTGAGGGGTTACTCCCACCCCCATACTCTTAAAAGATATTAAAATTACTAGGACAGACCCGAAAAGTAGACAATATTGATTCATATATAACTTGTGTTTATATAACTTATGAAAAAACCAAACGTTTTAAAAGTAATTGGGACTTGTAAACAAATTTTTCCTTAAAAATGCCAAAAATAAAAAATTCTGGGAACAAAAATTTCACTTAATTTTTTCAGGAAGTACTTGATAACGCTTGTGCTAAAAGCGTATTCAACAGTAGTGATGGGAAGTTCCGGTTCCGGGTTACAGATGTTTCGGACAAAATTTGGAATTCAGGTTCCAGTTCCGGTTCCTGTTTCGGATTTTTGGAAAATCTTAATTCCGGTTCCGGTTCCTGTTCCGGGTTTTTGGAAAATCTTAATTCCGGTTCCGGTTCCTGTTCCTGATTTTTGGAAAATCTTAATTCCGGTTCCAGTTCCTGTTTCTGATTTTTGGAAAATCTTAATTCCGGTTCCGGTTCCTGTTCCGGATTTTTGGAAAATCTTAATTCCGGTTCCGGTTCCTGTTCCGGGTTTTTGGAAAATCTTAATTCCGGTTCCGGTTCCTGTTCCTGATTTTTGGAAAATCTTAATTCCGGTTCCGGTTCCTGTTTCGGGTTTTTGGGAAATCTTAATTCCGGTTCCGGTTCCTGTTCCGGGTTTTTGGAAAATCTCAATTCCGGTTCCGGTGTTCCGGGGGTTCCGTAGTTCCGCCCATCACTATTAAATTGGATTTTTTATTTACTATACTACGTTCTGTTTTTTGAGACCAAGTTTTTTTTTAAACTATATCGACCAATGAACGACTCTTAGATAAATATTTTTTTGACCATTGCAGTTATTAGTCCAGAGTTTAATCTGATACGTTCGAATAAATTGTCGTCACTACAGCAAAACGAGCTACAGTCATTATAAAATAGAGGTCACTGTGACTCGGTCCATAGTTAAAACGGTGCTGTTTGAAATCTAAAATCAGTCACTGTCGCAATTTTGAAATCTAAAATCAATCACTGACGCAGTTTACACAAATTGTGACTCATTTTTCTGTAGTAAAGACGATATACCCCGTAGAATTTCTCCGATTTCTATAAGCGAGATGTAACAGCTTAAAGTTCACATTTTTTCGCCAGTGCCCGGAATTCCGGTATATAGCTTGTTTAGATTTAATAGTTTTAATTTATTTAATTAGTTTTAATGTATAGTTTTAATTTATTGTTCTAGTGATTTAATTTTTTATTTGGATTGTTTAGACTTTGATCTCTTGCACGAAACAAAACAAAGCGAACCATTTGCAAATTAGACTTGGCTGACCTCGATAATTTGCAATATTGAATCAACTCAGACACTATTTATTTAACAATAATTTTTAAATTAATATTTGTAAAACGAAAATGCTAATTTTTAACGGCTCAAAATTTGAGTGACTTCTGTATAATATGTAAACAAAAGGAATATAAATTTTTCGTTTAATTAGTTAACTGTTCAATTTAATAGATAGATAGATTTTAATAAATATAATGTTAAAAATCTGAATGTTTTTAATTTTTTTTTAATCTTGATCTTAAAATCTTAATCTTAAAGAAAACCACGATTATCAAAAATTTATGGTAAATTATTGTAGATTTGATTTCTTACAGATTTTCTTTAATTTTTGGAGTTCGAATCAAAAAATTAAACCCTTCGTTCGTTCAAACGATACCTAAAAGATACACATACACGAATATAGAAAGACAATGCTCAATTATAAACAGTGAAAAACAAACCAATTAAATTTAGTTTCGTATTACAAGAAAAGTAAATCATTATCTCAAATATAGCGTTATCAACTCAAAACTGCGTAAGCCGCGCTTCAGTATAATAATTGACTCAGGTGAAACTAGGAATATAATTGATATAATTCAAAAGAAATAATGTTTAATAATTCAATTAATAACATTTCTAGAAAAAATTCCTGCGCTAATCGATTTAAAAATTAAAATTTATACATTGATTAAACTAATATTTAAAAAAATTTTAACAAACGCAAACACTAAAAATTTATTACAGAAATAAGATAAAAAATATAATCAAAAGTCGGTAAAAAAACTTTAAAAAACAGTAAAAAAGTTGTCAAAAATTGTAAAAATAATTTTCTAATAATATTTACCAGGAAATAACGTTTTTGATAAATATCGTCTTCTAGAAGACATTTTAAAGCAGCGAAAACATTCATCACACCTTTGTGGTCAGATAAGCTGAATAATTAATGCGCATATAAGAAGCTAGCTTCAGTGTAGCTTCGTCGCATTATAGATAGATAGTAAAAGGGCGGTCCCCTAGTAATAGGGACCTTTGAGTTCAAGTCTGCATTGGGCTCATTACACACTACCCTGGAACGACCTAAGAGTGGTTTTCCTGAAATCGTTTTGATTCTTTTGTGAATTGTTTAAAGTCAGAAACAGACGCTCCTTGACTGTTTTTGCATCCAAGGGGTCAGTGCCAAAGATTTTAAAGGCCCGTTCACACTTGCGCACAATGCACAATGCACATTGCATAATGCACAATGAACAATGCATTATAGTACCTGTTCACAATGCACAATGCACAATGCATCAAAATTTTCAGCCAAAACTATATATAGTTAAATACGGTTTAAAATGCTTGTTTCTCTTATTAAAAAAACGAAACCTAACAAAAGGTAGCGTTGCTGCTGCTGCAAATCCAAGTTGAAAAAAAAACTCAAATTAACCGATGTTCGGATTAACTATCCTGAATATTAGTCAAGAAAGTTAAAAAAGCCAAAATATAGTTCCAAAATCCCTCTTTTTTATTTATTTCGCATAGAATTATGTTTTAAATTTTATGTATAATAAATTCTGAAGTCATTTGTTTAAGAATATTTATTATTTGAATCGTTTTTTAAGCAGGAGAGTTCTCATCGTACGTACTTTACGAAAAGAGTACGTACAAATTTTTAAAGCGCGCTGCTATTCACACAAAACTTGGAACGCCGTTCTAAGTCAGATAGTGCATTGTGCATTGTACGTAAGTGTGAACGGGCCTTTAAAATCTTTGGCACTGACCCCTTGGATGCAAACGAAGGTCAAGAGAGCGTATGCTTCTTGACTTTAAACAATTCACAAAAGAATCAAAACGATTTCAGGAAAACCACTACTCAGGTCGTTCGAGGGTAGTATGTAATGAGACCAATGCAGAGACTGTAAAACAAAAAGGTCCCTATTACTAGGGAACCGCCCTTTTACTATCTTATCTATAATGCGACGAAGCTACACTGAAGCTAGCTTCTTATTCTCACATTAATTTTTTAGCTTATCTGACCACAAAGGTGTGATGAATGTTTTCGCTGCTTTAAAATGTCTTCTAGAAGACGATATTTATCAAAAACGTTATTTCCTGGTAAATATTATTTGAGAATTATTTTTACAATTTTTGTACAACTTTTTTACTGTTTTTTAAAGTTTTTTTACCGACTTTTGATTATATTTTTTATCTTATTTCTGTAATAAATTTTTAGTGTTTGCGTTTGTTAAAATTTTTTTAAATATTAGTTTAATCAATGTATAAATTTTAA
>JASAMX010020553.1:0-26867 GCA_030248175.1 Microlaimidae sp. YZB2_3 | reverse complement strand
GGAGGCTCCGGAGCTCCCTCCGCTTTAAATGGCCAGAGCACCTGAGCATGATATTGAAGGGTAGGAACATCACTAATTTCAATGCGATGTGATTTGTAATGGTAGTCTAAGTTTATTATAAAAAATTATCCACTTATCTGATATCAAAATGTTTCGGGTATGCATTATAAAATTTAGAAATAAATCCTATGTTCTGTATAAAAATGATGTGGGCCGAAAAAAATAAGCACATTTTTCGCTAAAAGAACAGTCAATTTTTACGAAACATTTATTAGAAGATAAATCATTAAATTTACTTCTGCTCTGATATAACTTTCTTTTAAAAAAAACTTTTTATTGCCTAAATATGCGCACCTAAAAGTTTTTTTATTTCACATCATTTTTTTACAAATTATAGGGTAATTTAGCATTTCCAAATGCCAATATTAAGTTCAAAAAGTATTTAGCAATGCTAATGATATTAGTTTAAGCAATGAAATTTAATTTCTTAAGATCGTACTGTAATAACAATATTTTTTTAATATTTCAGTGAAATTCTTACTAAGATAATTTGCTTACTTCTGAAAAATTTTTTGTTTTTCTGGTTTTTGTAAAAAAGCAGAAAAATGATTCCACGTCGGTATCTAAAATTATTAACACCAATTGATTTCCAATAACACACGAGACTCGGGAAAAAATTTAAGATGTTGCCCATTTTGTTATATTCTTTGAGAATGGGTCTCTAGAACATGTAGCATCAATGGTAAAAATAGAAAAATATTCGCTGATTTGCTAAATCAGGAAACTTAAAAATTTGACGGTTTTGAAGAAAAAAATATTTAAAATAGGGAATGTTGAAATTCGGTAAATTCAACGACACAGCAGCTGAGAATACCACTTCATATTATAAAATGTAAAAACCTTTTTGTTTTTCGCTTTTAACCTGATTTAAGTGAAATAAGATTTTCATAAACTAGAGTGTGCTCTGACGAAAAATCTTATTATAACGGAGGATACTTTTTTTCTCAAAGTAAAACTGTTAAAAGCACGCGCGCGTAGTTGACTAATTATCTAGCTGGCTTTTAGCCTTATCTTGGGTTTTTAAAATTTATTTAGTGGTCCAAATTGGTTTTATTTTCGAATTAAGATTTTTATTTTCGCAAAAAACTTTTTTAAAAAATTGGTAAGATATATTTCGGTTCTCAAGCTTTTTGCAAGCTCATAAAAAACTGTATTATTTTTTATAGCGAGTGGAGAGTTTAATTTTCACTTTCAACTATTTTTCTTACTATAGTTCTTTATTTAGACAATGCTCTGTAGACCGTGGACCCACATATATTTGGCTTTCTCACAAAATTAGGCACAGTGCGTTTGCAACATTGGCTCCATTAAACATTGGTTGTTTGTAATCAAATGCGTTCGCAATAGCTTCGGAATGGTTTCAAATAGGCACTGTCCTAATCAAATTTCTGGATTACCCGAAACCAATTACTTTAAAAAAACTTATGTACTTTAAATTTGATATTTAGGCTTCTCAAAACGAATACTACTAAATCTCCAAGTTTCAATCAAATCAGTATTAAATGAGTAATTGAATCTGGGCGATAAAAAATTTGTTTTTGACCATGACCGCGCCCCCCCCTTTAAACTCAAGTTTACTAAAGTAAACTTGAGTTTACTAAAACTCTGGATTTGAGTGGTAAAAAATTATATCATTTACCAAAATTATTACAAAAAATCTGTTGGATCGGATATATTACTTAATTTAAAAAAAGATCGCCTTGTTTTAAAAAATTGGAATTTTTGGATTAATACAAAAATAACTTAGAAACTTCTTTTTTTTCTTTTAAACGGACTGCAGCGTGTTGCTGTAAACATACGTTGTTATTTGGGTTCTAGTGATTTTTTTGTTTTGTTTATATAGTAGTAATCGTTTTTAAATAAATATTTTTGTCCTGATCTAGTTGCACTTTTATCAAAGAAAATGTAAGCGACTATCCAAATATTACACTAAATTATTAATTTATTCTAGATTAAAAAGATTTAAAGTTGATTTTAAAGAGCGGTTAAGTATCCTAAATCAATTCACACCGGAATAAACAGTCAAGGCGTTTTGCGTTCGATCACACTGTTACATTGTCGTTACGGTGTGAACGTATTGTAACACTTGGGTGTAACTAGGACTAAGGCTAAATACTTGAGCGATCTAGACGAAACTTCGCAAAAAAGTTTGCTTAGCTAACTAACTTATTTTTTGTGTTTTAGTTAAAAGCTTGAATTTAAATTTCATTTATTTCGACCAGTATAAAATAAACAGATATGACTAATTTTTCAAATAGTGTTATCTAAAAGATATAATATAACAAAAAATGTGCAACTCCTATATAAAAAAAGTACGGAAAAGTAGACCATTATAATGAGCCTCTCCATTTAAATGACACTTCATAATAATGGCATAGTAGCTATTTTAATTCAAAGGAATATGCCGTTCGCCTACGTCACTTTACACTAAATGCGCGCGCATCCCCCAAATGAAATAAAATGTTTTTATTAACCTAGGCGAACAGCTTATTTTTCCGGCATTAAACTGGCTACTATGCCATTATTATGGAGAGTGCCATTTAAATGGAGAGGCTAACTCCGCCACCGACTGCACTGTAGGGTTGGTGCCTGTCCCAAGCCAGGAGCGCCTGTCTAAATTCCAGGCGTAAGGAGGAGGGTTGACAAATGGTTTATTACCGTTATAAAATCACAGAAAATTTCCGTAAAAGGCGAAACATACCTCTTTTGGTGTGTTTCTGCCTTAGCTGCTACACTTAATTGACTCAGTCGTTAAGTCGCTCGGTACGCAGCACCTATAGTACTCTATAATATTCTTTTTTATCAAAAAAAATTAATTTTGCTCTATTTTTCTAAACACTCACCTTTTACAGCTAATAATCAAAACCAAATTTAATCAAATTCAATCACTTTGTACTGCTGGCCCTCTTGTTTTTTGGTATTGCTTAGTTGTTTACTATTAAGCTCATTCTTAAATTGTATGTGGGGTTAGTCTTGTTTGTGCGTGTGTACGTGTATGTGTGTGTGTGTGTGCGCGCGCGCGTGTGTGTGTGTGTGTGTGTGTGCGCGCGCGCGTGCGTGCGTGCGTGCGTGCGTGTGTGTGTGTGTGTGTGGTTGGGCGTGTGCTTACGGGGTAGTGTTTGTTTATTAATGTCTATCTATACATGCGCTCATGGGTGTGTGTGTGTGTGTCCGCGTGTATATGCGCCAGTCTATGTGTATGTGCGCTTGTTTGTTCCATGTATGTATTCGTATTGCGTAATTATAAGGGTAATAGTGGTATTTAGGGTGCATTTATGGTGTATTTCTGGTTGTTTATTTGTGCTTGTCTATGTGTGTGTGTTTTGTGCTCTAGTATATGCAATTTTACTCTATTTTTTGCATTTTTGGCTTGAATGAACATGTATTGTATGTTTGTATTCTGTCTTGCTTTTGCCTCTGCAGGCAGTAACAGGTAGGCTTCTATCTTATTATAATTTTGTGTACTTTTTGTTTCATTGGCTATATGTTTTTATTTTTTATTTTCTTTTAGTTTTTCAGGTCAAGTCAAATATTTTGTTTAATTCTTGTTTAATTCTCAGGCAAGATTAAGCAGAACAAAACTGAATCTAAGAATGCGTCAAGCCTAAACGCCTGGAGTTCCACCGGTGTATAAACAACTAATAGGGACTCTAATTTATCTGTACTTCTTACAATTATAAACTTTAGAAAATATATTTATCAAGTATTTTTTAACTTCTACTAACCCCTACTAACCCTCTACAAAAAACCTGCCCCAAGTTTGGTTTTATTTACATCTAGTCTAGTCCCTCCTTTTATAGTAATGTACTAAGGTGCTGCTGTCAGAGAGAGGTGAATCGGTGTGCGTTAAGCGGCCAACACCTCTGGCGGCAGCCTGCCACAAAACCACAAACCACAAATGGAGAGGCTCATTATAATGGCCTACTTTTCCGTACTTTTTTATATAGGAGTTGCACATTTTTCGTTATATTATATATTTTTGGTGTGACGATGTGAGTTTTTTTTATTTTTTTTGCTGTGTTTTATTTTTACAGTTACTTTCCAACAACAAACCAATATTTTAAGTTGAAAGCAAATTGAACAAAGTTTTGTTACGCAATTCAATTTTAAATGGAAAAGAAAAAGGGAGGGATTTTCACAAAAATTTTCAAACATTGTAGCAAATTTTCCGAGAAAAAAATAGTACTATTTATCTGTTATTATTTTTTCAAAACAGAAGCAAATTTTATTTAGGCTTACTTTCTCCAAATTACTAGCTACGAATTGGTGTTTTACTTTTTTATATGATATCCGTCTTTTAATGATTGAATCTCGCAAGTATGAATAAAAGTTCCACTCAATTCCGTGAGTTTCAGGAGATTAAATTAAGTCATGTTACAATTTATATCTTGAACCTGACCGTCTACACTTTTTTTTTATTTTGTGCGAAGTGACAAGCGCGTTGTACTGTTTTGGTGGAATAGTAATTTTATAACTCAGCTCAACCAAGAATATATAACACAAGAGAATGTCCGACTGTACGCTAAATTTTTGATCAAAATTTTGCGAGAAAAATCGCACTTTCGAATTAATATGCGACTTTTCTCGCAAAAATCCGCCATTTTCTGCTAGTTTTCCCGCGCTGCGATTTTTAACACAGTGTTAGTTTTCTCGCAGTGGGGACTGCGACTGCTTTCGCACTGCGATTTTTTTCGCACTGCGAGTCTGCCTGCACAACAAAAAAAATAAAAACAAAGCGGAGCAAAAATTTTGTGTTTAAATGAGTAAAAGTTGTTTTTTTACCTTAAGATGCTAAAACTTTTTAGTTTTAATGAAATAAACTAACTTTTTAACATTTTAATATTAAATAATACAAGTTTCGAAGTGTTTTACTCTATTGAAAATGACTACCAGCGTCTGTATTTTTTTTGTTGCGCAGCTAGACTCGCAGTGCGAAAATAATCACAGTGCGAATAAAGCAGCATAAAGTCCAAAAGAAGTCGCAGTCCCCACTGTGAAAAAACTAACACTGTGTTAAAAATCGCAGCGCGGGAAAACTAGCAGAAAATGGCGGATTTTTGCGGGAAAAGTCGCACACGAATTTAAAAGTGCGACTTTTCTCGCAAAATTTTGGTCAAAAATTTAGTGTACAGTCGGACATTCTCTTGTGTTATAATATTCTTGCCTCAACTAAGTTCTGTAGAGCAAAAAACACTTGCGCAGGGAATAGGATGGATACATGAGAGCGTTTTTGTTCGATAGCTAGCGGGGCAAATTTTGAAGAGTTAGTGTGAGCTCGTTTTTAGAACTGCTTTTCGTTTCATTATTCTTGTCAAATATTAACTATAGAAGACAAAAAAAGTGCAAGTGGGGTCACGATCTCCTAGCCTCGGAAACTTGGGAAGGCTCCACATACAAAAACATTTAGGGTCCTTCCCGAATGTTTTTTAATCCAATCCCATAATCCCAATCTAGTTGGACAAATCTTAACTGTTTTTTAAATTTATTTTAAACTTATTGTGTTGCAGTTAGTTCATTTAATAAATTAAACGACTGAAAACGTTAACACAGTGTAATGATTTCCAGTCGATTATATAGAAAATAGTATGCAAATGTTGCCCTTTTAGCTTTAGACATTTAAATATTCGGTTTTTAAATTATACTAATTTATAATTATGGAATATCATGGTTTCACGTTGATATTTTAGTTTTAATAACATGGTAGGTATAAAACGTTGCAAAAAAACACTTTTTACTTTTTTATAAACATGTGAAGCTTTTGAAACAGTATAAAATTTTAAAATAAATTGTAAAATTTCTGTAATATAATTAATTTATTTATTTTTATTTATTTAATGATCAGATAACAGAACTAATATTTTACTATGCATAGTCTATGCATTGTTTAAGTCTACTGTATCATCATTTCATTTTTTTTCTTTTTTTATTTTTTTTTTCTTTTCATTTTTATCTACAACATCAAATTTGCGACTTAATCGCCGCCAACATAAACTATAATTCTAACAAAATATCAACATAGCTATCTGAAATGACTTTAAAGGCTCAAAAGAAGCGCTTATTTAAGTCGGTTTTAAAACTTTTCTTGAATGCATCCAAAGAATCGACAGTTACTTGAGATGGGAGTAGATTGTTCCAAGGTATAACTACTCTATTTGCAAAAAAAATTTCCTTGCATTAATTCGACTTTTTTCAACAGCCAATTTGAAGGGATGACCACAGGTGGGCTGCAGTGGCGTGCCCAGGATTTCATTTCGGAGGGGGGCGGTCTGGTGGGGGTAAAAACTAATCCTAAAGAGGGGTCTGGGGGCGGCAGCCCCCCAGATATGGGGGGGCTGCCGCCCCCCGGACCCCCGGCTGCCGCCCCCGGACCCCCCCCCCTTTTCAGGGGGGGGGGGGTCCGGAGGGCAGAATGCTCCCCGGTGGAGAAAATTTTTAATTTAAGGCGCTAAAATACACTAAAAATTTTTAATTCCTGATGATACTTATTACAAATTTTAAAGTTTTTTGTACCTATACATTTAAAACATGTGTTTAAACGTTAATAAAAGGATAATAGTGTTTATAGTAGTTTTATTTAACATGTATGCCTTAACTACTGAACGAGATAATCGACTTGAAATCGAAAAACTAAGATAAATTGTCAATTTAAACTACCCGCGTAGCGGGAAAATTTTGGTTTTTTGACTATTAATATGCTTTTGGAAAGCATCAGGAAAGTTTTTGTATTGATATTAAAGAAAAAAAATTTTCTCTCCCAAAATTTAAAAAATGTAGGGTCCCTCCTTACAAAAAAATCCGGCTTCGTCGGATTTCGGGAGGGGGGCGACCACCCCCGCCCCCCCCCCTGGGCACGCTATGGTGGGCTGCAGGTTAAACTTAAAAAAATCATTGGCTTGCAAATTGTTTAAGCTATCTATAATTTTAAAGCGCTCATATAAATCAGTTTTGTTAATCTTTTTAAGCCTAGATAATCCAGTCTTTGTTCATCACCAACAGGTGACAACTTGCATTTATAAAACAACCTTCTAGTGAAATTTTGTTGCACTTTTTCCAAAATCTTTATATCTTTTTGTAAATAAGGGTTCCAAATTGCACTAGCGTACTCCAGAATTGGTCTAACATAGGACTTATACGCTCTGAGAAGATTATTTCTAGAGTTTGAATTGAATGTTCTAAAAATTAGTGATGTCACTCTCATTGCTTTTTTTGCTGTGATTTCACAGTGTTTAGAGAATTTCATATCATGAGATATAAAAACACCTAGGTCACGCACCAATTCTGTAGTTGCAAGTACATTATTACCAAGCTTATATTTACAAATTAACTCTGGTATGATTTCGAATATGAAGATCTTCACATTTATGATCTGATAATTGCAATTGCCAGTCTTTTGACAAGCTGTATACAGTGGCGTGCCCAGGATTTCATTTCGGGGGGTGGGCGGTCTGGGGAGGGTAAAAAGTAACCCTGAAGGGGGGTCTGGGGGGCAGGAGCCCCTAGATATGGGGGTCTGGGGGGCGAGAGCCCCCAGCGGGGTTAAAGGGAAGAGCCCCTTGTCACTGTCAGGGGGTTTGGAGGTTAGAATGACCCCTGGGGGAGAAAATTTTTAATTTAAGGTGCTAAAATACAATAGAAATTTTAATTCCTGATGATACTTATTACAAATTTTAACGTTTTTTTATACCTATACATTTAAAACATGTGTTTAAAGTTAATAAAAGGATAATAGTGTTTATAGCAGTTTTATTAAACATGTATGCCTTAACTACTGAACGTGATAATCGATTTGAAATCAAAAACTAAGATAAATTGTCAATTTAAACTACCCGCGTAGCGGAAAAATTTTGGTTTTTTGACTATTAATATGCTTTTGGAAGGCATCAGGAAAGTTTCTGTATTAATATTAAAGAAAAAAATTTTTCTCTCCCAAAATTTAAAAAACGTAAGGGTTCCCCATACAAAAAATCTGGCTTCGTCGGATTTCGGGAGGGGGGAGGGCGGCCACCCCCCCCCCGCCCCCCCCCCCCCCCCCGGCACGCCACTGGCTGTATATTCTATCTAAATCTTCTTGAAGTCTTAAGGTTTGAATGTGGCGGTCTTTAGATAAAGATTTTGCTAACAACTTTATATCATCTGCAAAGAGCGTAATTTGTGAGTACTTAATACAATCAACAATATCATTAATATATATAAGAAATAGAAATGGGCCCAAAACAGAACCCTGAAGAACTGAACTTTTTACAGGAAATGATTTGGATACTGAGTCATTAATTACAAATTTAATACCCCGCCCAACTGAAAATTCTGTTATTTAATTTAAAAATTTACCCAAAAAACCATATTTTTCTAGCTTATATAACAATTTTTGATGTGACACGGTGTCAAAGGCCTTGGCAAAATCCAAGTATATGACATCGGTTAGAATTCTATCTTTTAGTGCCTGCGTCCACTCATTAAATTTTTCCAACAGCTGTGTTATTTTGGAACTTTTTGTTTTAAAACAATGTTGAAACCTTGACAAAATGATATGGAAAAAGACAAGAAGTTCTTCTTTAACAAGCTGCTTTATTAGTTTACAAGAAAAAGATTTAAGTAAATTGGACAATAATTTTCTTTTAGGCTTTTGGTGCCTTTTTTAAACAGTAAGTTTAATAAAGCTATTTTCCAATCAAGTGGTATTTTTCCAAAATCAAAAGACATCTGAAAGATTATTGCCAAAGGTTCAGAGGCTGTAGCAATCGCAATCAAATAAAAAATGCAGGAAAAGTTACGTTACAAACATAGGTGAGAAAGGGGGGGGGCAGGGTGGGGTCCACCCCCCCCCGGGCCACGAAATTTTTGGGCCCCCTAGACAAAAATCCAGGGGCCCCCCATTCCCCCAAATTTCCGAATTTTTTACCCCTGACCCACCTCTGGATTTTGAAATCTGACCCCCCCCCCCCCCTCGGGAAAATTTTAGGTACCTTTTTTATACTAAATTTTCTTCCAAAAACGTGAATTTTCATCACATATTCATGCTTTTACACCCTTTTTATACATGAATATGGCTTTTTATTCAATAAAATGTAGTATTATCCTATAAAAAGAACAATTATTAAAGTTATCTTGGTTTAAAACAGTTTTGCTTTGGACACCGGACCCCACCTGACCCCTCTCTAGATTTCAAAATTTTGCACCCAGGGTCGACCCCCCCCTAAAAAGCTAGGGGGGTCAGGACCCCCCTGGGACCCCCCTCCTAGAATTCAAAATTCGATTTACCCCGGGTAACCACCCCCCCTAGCTTCCCCGACCGTGCTCACCTATGGTTACAAAAGACCTATATTTTTAGAACACTACAGTGTTGTTATTTTTATATTTTAGTTAGCTCATTAAATGGCTGATGACAATAAGGAGACAAAAAATAAAGTTAGCCGGCAAGACTCGCTTACAGACTTATCCGAATTTGCTGTAAAAGAAGTTCTCTCGAACAATGTTGACCACAAGTCAGCGTTTCTGCACGCGGTAAATTTTTTAAGTTGTTAATTATCTATTTCTCCAAGTTGGCGGGAATCCGTGTATTATTAAATGCCCGTTATATAGTTTTTTATTTCTCTATATCTCACGCGCAAGATATTGCCATGTTTTCCTACTAATAAAAACTGTCCGGATAAAACCTAGGTATTGATAAAAGATGTTTTTCAGGATTGCGAAACGTATCAAGCTAAGAAATTAGCAAAAAGCTGTGCCGACACCTTCTCGCTTGCGTTTAAGCAGTGTTTTTCTTGTAAAAAAAGAAATTCTGGTTAAATATTTTAGGTGGGACCAAGTGGGGATGCGGTGATAATTCTGAACAAGAAACCTTTTACCGATCATGGTTTTGCGCGAATAGTTTCCACTGAAACCAAATTGAAGCTCCACTGTCAAAACGACATCTATGGCAATTTCGATTTCTACATTCCTCAGGACTTATCCGCAGTAAAGGTGGGCATTGAATAAATTAATATTTTGTAATTGTTTTTAAAATTATATGTATGCTTAATGAAAATGTTATGCTGGGTTTAATGAAAACAATTTAATAATAAAATTTGATATTATATTTTTCATGATGTACGATATCTGAATGAAAATTGATCAATGCTGGATTTGTTTCAATGTTGAGTATCTTTCTAAAAATCATTTTTTGTTAAGTGTTTTTCTTGTTTCAGTATGTAGGTATTCCTTTTTGTTTGACAGTTTCGCTTTACAGGATCATTAAGATATACACAAAAATTATCTTGAATAATATTTTTAAAACTATCGTCGTTTCAAAAGTAGTTTTCTGAACTATTTTTTTAGTAAAATAACTGTACCTTTCGCGATAGGGTAGTGCATTTAATTTCGGCATTTTTTCGTTTTTCCAATTTAACTTTTCACTGTATGGCCCGATTTTCATGTTTGATAGCTCATTTTGAAGCTTTCACAATACTGCGTTGCGTCATAAAAGTTTCACTGTACGAAAGTTGTTTTTTTACTTAATTGAATCAGTTTTTAAAAAAACGGAAAATTGCCGAAATTAAATGTTTGCATTTAATTTCGGCACTTTACAAACAATCGATTGTTTCTCAGTCAAAAATCATCATTTTCAAAAACTTAAAAGCCTATCATTATCTCCAGACAGTTTTCTTTAATTTAAGCTTCTACTTGTTGTTCAATGTGTAACTAAATTAATTACAACAAAAAATTACAGCTAAAATGCGAAATGGTATCAAAATGAGCAAAATTTGGGAAAAAAGTGCATTTAATTTCGGCACTTTTTAAAAGGACCTCCTTAATCGAGTTTAAGTGCAGTGCTATGACCCCTACACATTTAAACGTTGTCTTTTAACTATTTACAACTACAATTTAACACCCGACTACTTAATTCAACCCGTTTTACCTACAGCAATATGTGTGCCGAAATTAAACGATTTTATTTAATAACGATTGCTCATCACAGACGCAACGTAGAACCACGGCGAGTAAAAATTCTGAAAATCCTAAATTTTACCAGGACGTTTAATTTTTGCACACAATTTATTGCTGTAGGTAAAAACGGGTTGAATTAAGTAGTCGAGGTGTTAAATTGTAGTTGTAAATAGTTAAAAGACAACGTTTAAATGTGTAGCGGTACCATAGTACTGCACTTAAACTCGATTAAGGGGGTCCTTTTAAAAAGTGCCGTAAATTAAATACACTTTTTTCCCAAATTTTGTTCATTTTGATACCATTTCGCATTTTAGCTGTAATTTTTTGTTGCAATTAATTTAGTTACACATTGAACAACAAGTAGAAGCTTAAATTGACAAAAAAGAAAACTTTTATGGAGATAATGATAGGCTTTTAAGTTTTTTGAAATGATGATTTTTTGACTGAGAAACAATCGATTGTTTGTAAAGTGCCGAAATTAAATGCAAACATTTAATTTCGGCAATTTTCCTTTTTTAAAACTGATTTAAATAAAGTAAAAAAAACAACTTTCGTACAGTGAAACTTTTATGACGCAACTCAGTACCGTGAAAGCTTCAAAATGAGCTATCAAACATGAAAATCGGGCCTACAGTGAAAAGTTAAATTGGAAAAACGAAAAAATTCCGAAATTAAATGCACTACCCTATTGCTAAAGGTACAGTTATTTTACTAAAAAGAAAGTTCAAGAAAAATGTGTTTCAATAAATTATTATAGTTTTAAAAAATTTATTCATTTTAATTTTTGTGTATATCTTAATGATCCTGTAAAGCGAAACTGTCAAACAAAAAGGAATACCTACATACTGAAACAAGAAAAACACTTAACAAATGATTTTTAAGAAAAGATACTGATAATATTTAAACAAATCCAGCATTGATCAATTTTCATTCAGATATCGTGTACATCATTAAAAATATAATATCAAATTTTATTATTAAATTGTTTTCATTAAACCCAGCATAACATTTTCATTAAGCATACATATAATTTTAAAAACAATTTACAAAATATTAATTTATTCAATGCCCACCTTTACTGCGGATAAGTCCTGAGGAATGTAGAAATCGAAATTGCCATAGATGTCGTTTTGACAGTGGAGCTTCAATTTGGTTTTCAGTGGAAACTATTCGCGCAAAACCATGATCGGTAAAAGGTTTCTTGTTCAAAATGGATCACTGCATCCCCACTTCGGTCCCACCTAAAATATTTAACCAGAATTTCTTTTTTTTTACAAGAAAAAAACACTGCTTAAACGCAAGCGAGAAGGTGTCGGCACAGCTTTTTGCTAATTTCTTAGCTCATACGTTTCGCAATCCTGAAAAACATCTTTTATCAGTACCTAGGTTTTATCCGGACAGTTTTTATTAGTAGGAAAACATGGCAATATCTTGCCTGTGATAGGAAAAGAAACGATTTAAAGGGCGTTTAATAATACACGGATCCCCGCCACCAACTTGAGAAATAGAATATGAACAACTTTAAAAAATTTACCGCGTGCAGAAAAACGCCTACTTGTGGTCAACATTGTTCGAGAGAACTTCTTTTACAGCAAATTCGCAGAAGCTCTGTAAGCGAGTCTTGCCGGCTAACTTTATTTTTTGTCTCCTTATTGTCATCAGCCATTTAATGAGCTAACTAAAACAGAAAAACAACACTGTAGTGTTCTAAAAATATAGGTCTTTTGTAACCATAGGTGAGCACGGTCGGGAAGCTAGGGGGGGGCTAACCTGGGTAAATTGAATTTTGAATTCCAGGAGGGGGTCCCAGGGGGGGTGGACCCCCTCCCTAGTTTTTTAGAGGGGGTCTACCCGGGGTGCAAAATTTTGAAATCTAAAGGGGGGTCAGGTGGGGTCCGCTGTCCAAAGCAAAACAGTTTTAAACCATAATATCTTTAATAAAATTGTTCTTTTTTATAGGATAATACTACATTTTATTGAATAAAAAGCGATATTCTGGTATAAAAAGGGTGTAAAAGCATGAATATGTGATGAAAATTCACGTTTTGGAAAGAAAATTTAGTATAAAAAAGGTACCTAAAATTTTCCCGAGGGGGGAGGGAGAGGGGTGGTTAGATTTCAAAATCTAGAGGGGGTCAGGGGTAAAAAATTCAGAAATTTGGGGGAAGGGGTGCCCTAGATTTTCGTCTAGGGGGGTCCCAAAATTTCGAGGCCAGGGGGGGTGGACGGACACCACCCTGACCCCCCCCCCCTTTCTCACCCATGTTTGTAACGAAACTCTCCCCGCATTTTTTATTTGATTGCGATTGCTACAGCCTCTGAACCTTTGGCAATAATCTTTCAGATGTCTTTTGATTTTGGAAAAATACCACTTGATTGGAAAATAGCTTTATTAAACTTACTGTTTAAAAAAGGCACCAAAAGCCTAAAAGAAAATTATTGTCCAATTTACTTAAATCTTTTTCTTGTAAACTAATAAAGCAGCTTGTTAAAGAAGAACTTCTTGTCTTTTTCCATATCATTTTGTCAAGGTTTCAACATTGTTTTAAAAACAAAAATGTTCCAAAATAACACAGCTGTTGGAAAAATTTAATGAGTGGACGCAGGCACTAAAAGATAGAATTCTAACCGATGTCATATACTTGTATTTCGCAATGCCTTTGACACAGTGTCACATCAAAAAATGTTATATAAGCTAGAAAAATATGGTTTTTTGGGTAAATTTTTAAATTAAATAACAGAATTTTCAGTTGGGCGGGGATTAAATTTGTAATTAATGACTCAGTATCCAAATCATTTCCTGTAAAAAGTTCAGTTCTTCAGGGTTCTGTTTTGGGCCCATTTTCTATTCTATATATATTAATGATATTGTTGATTGTATTAGTATGAACAAATTACGCTCTTTGCAGATGATATAAAGTTGTTAGCAAAATCTTTATCTAAAGACCGCCACATTCAAACCTTAAGACTTCAAAGAAAGATTTAGATAGAATATACAGCCAGTGGCGTGCCCGGGGGGGCGGGGAGGGGGGGTGGCCGCCCTCCCCCCCCCCCCAAAATCGGCCAAACCGGCTTTTTTTGTAAGGGGGACCTTACGTTTTTTAAATTTTGGGAGAGAAAAAATTTCTTCTTAATACTAATACCAAACTTTCCTGATGCCTTCAAAAACATATTAATAGTCAAAAAACCAAAAAATACACTTCTAGCAGATAGTTAAATTGACAATTTATCCTTTTGATTTCAAATAAATTATCACGTTCAGTCATTAAGGCATACATGTTTAATGAAACTGCTATAAACACTATTATCCTTTTATTAACGTTTAAACACATGTTTTAAATGTATAGGTATAAGAAAACCTTAAAATTTTAATAAGTCTCATCTGAAATTCCAAATTTTCTATTGTATTTTTGGACCTCAGGATAAAGCTTTCTCTCCCCAAGGGGCATTCTGCCCTCCGGACCCCCTGACAAAAAAAAGGGGCTCTGGCCTTTGTCAACCCCGCTGGGGGGCTCTCGGCCCCCAGCCCAGACCCCCCCCTGTGGGGGCTGCCTGCCCCCCAGACCCCCCTTCAGGGTTAGTTTTTGCCCCCCCCAAACCGCCCACCCCCCGAAATGAAATCCTGGGCACGCCACTGTATACAGCTTGTCAAAAGACTGGCAATTGCAATTATCAGATCATAAATGTGAAGTTCTTCATATTCGAAATCATAGCAAAGAGTTAATTTGTAAATATAAGCTTGGTAATAATGAACTTGCAACTACAGAATTGGTGCGTGACCTAGGTGTTTATATCTCATGATATGAAATTCTCTAAACACTGTGAAATCACAGCAAAAAAAGCAATGAGAGTGACATTACTAATTTTTAGAACATTCCATTCAAACTCTAGAAATAATCTGCTCAGAGCCTATAAGTCCTATGTTAGATCAATTCTGGAGTACGCTAGTGCAATTTGGAACCCTTATTTACAAAATGATATAAACATTTTGGAAAAAGTGCAACAAAATTTCACTGGGAGGTTGTTTTATAAATGCAAGTTACTACCTGTTGGTTATGAACAAAGACTGGATTATCTAGGCTTAAAAAGATTAACAAAACTGATTTATATGAGCGCTTTAAAATTATAGATAGCTTAAACAATTTGCAAGCCAATGATTTTTTTAAGTTTAACCTGCAGCCCACCATAGCGTGCCCAGGGGGGGGGCGGGGGTGGTCGCCGCCCTCCCGAAATCCGACGAAGCCGGATTTTTTTGTAAGGAGGGACCCTACATTTTTTAAATTTTGGGAGAGAAAATTTTTTTTCTTTAATATCAATACAAAAACTTTCCTGGATGCTTTCCAAAAGCATATTAATAGTCAAAAAACCAAAATTTTCCCGCTACGCGGGTAGTTTAAATTGACAATTTATCTTAGTTTTTCGATTTCAAGTCGATTATCTCGTTCAGTAGTTAAGGCGCACATGTTAAATAAAACTATTATAAACATCATTATCCATTATTAACGTTTTAAACACATGTTTTAAATGTATAGGTATAAAAAAACCTTAAATTTTGTAATAAGTATCATCTGGAATTAAAATTTCTAGCGTATTTTAGCGCCTTAAATTAAAAATTTTCTCCTCTGGGGGCATTCTGCCCTCCGGACCCCCCCCCCTGAAAAGGGGGGGGGGTCCGGGGGGCAGCCGGGGGTCCGGGGGGCGGCAGCCCCCATATCTGGGGGGCTGCCGCCCCCGAGACCCCTCTTTTAGGATTAGTTTTACCCCCCCACAGACCGCCCCCCTCCGCAAATAAAATCCTGGGCACGCCACTGCAGCCCACCCGTGGTCATCCCTTTAAATTTGCTGTTGAAGAAAGTCGAATTAATGCAAGGAAGTTTTTGCAGATAGGGTGGTTATACCTTGGAACAATATACTCCCGTCTCAAGGAACTGTCGATTCTTTGGATGCATTCAAGAAAAGTTTTAAAACCGACTTAAATAAACGCTCTTTTTGAGCCTTTAAAGTCATTTCAGATAGCTATGTTGATATTTTATTGGAATTATAATTTATGTTGGCGGCGATTAAGTCGCAAATTTGATGTTGTTGAGAAAACAATAAAAGAAAAGAAAAAAAAAGAAAAAAAAGAAAAAAGAAATGATGACACAGTAGAATTAAACTATGCAACTATTCATAGTAAAATATTAGTTCTGTTATCTGATCATTAAACAAAAAAAATAAATAAATTAATTATATTACAGAAATTTTACAATTTATTTTTTAAAAATTTTATACTGTTTCAAAAGCTTCACATGTTTATAAAAAAGTAAAAAGTGTTTTTTTGCAACGTTTTATACCTACCATGTTATTAAAACTAAAATATCAACGTGAAACCATGATATTCCATAATTATAAATTAGTATAATTTAAAAACTCAAATATTTAAATGTCTAAAGCTAAAAGGGCAACATTTGCATACTATTATTTGCTATAGAATCGACCGGAAATCATTACACTGTGTTAACGTTTTCAGTCGTTTAAATTATTAAATAAATTATTAAATTATTAAGTTTCAACTGCAATACAATAAGTTTAAAATAAAATTGAAAAAAAAAAACAGTTGGGATTTGTCCAACTAGATTGGGATTATGGGATTGGATGGAAAAACATTCGGGAAGGACCCTAAATGTTTTTGTAGGTGGAGCCCTCCCACGTTTTCGAGACTAGATCGTGACCTCGCTTGCAATTTTTTTTGTCTTCTATAGTTAATATATGACAAGAATAATGAAACGAAAAGCAGTTCTAAAAAGGAGCTCACACTAATTCTTCAAAATTTGCCCCGCTAGCTATCGAACAAAAACGCGCTCACGTATCCATCCTATTCCCTGCGCAAGTGTTTTTTGCTCTACAGAACTTAGTTGAGGCAAGAATATTATAACACAAGAGAATGTCCGACTTACATTCAATTTTGGACAAAAATTTTGCCCAGAAAAGTCGCACTTTTAAATTCGTGTGCGACTTTTCCCGCAAAAATCCGCCAATTTCTGCTAGTTTTCCCGCGCTGAGATTTTTAGCACAATTTGTTAGTTTTTTCACAGTGGGGACTGCGACTTCTTTAGGACTTTATGCTGCTTTATTCGCACTGTGATTATTTTCGCACTGCGAGTCTAGCTGCGCAACAAAAAAAATACAGACGCTGGTAGTCATTTTCAATAGAGTAAAACACTTCGAAACTTGTATTATTTAATATTAAAATGTTAAAAACTAAGTTCATTTCATTAAAACTAAAAAGTTTTAGCATCTTAAGGTAAAAAAACAACTTTTACTCATTTAAACACAAAATTTTTGCTCCGCTTTGTTTTTATTTTTTTTTGTTGTGCAGGCAGACTCGCAGTGCGAAAAAAATCGCAGTGAGAAAGCCGTCGCAGTCCCCACTGCGAGAAAGCTAACACTGTGTTAAAAATCCTAGGCGCGGGAAAACTAGCAGAAAATGGCGGATTTTTGCCGAGAAAAGTCGCACACTAATTCGAAAGCCCGATTTTTCTCGCAAAATTTTAGTCAAAAATTTAGCGTACAGTCAGACTTTCTCTTGTTTTATATATTCTTGGTAGAGCTGAGTTATGACACGACTCTTCCACCAAAACAGTACGCGCTTGTCACTTCGCACAAAATAAAAAAATGTAGACGGTCAAGTTCAAGATATAAATTGTAACATGACTTAACTTAATCTTCTAAAACTTACGAAATTGAGTGGAACTTTTAATCATACTTGCGAGATTCAATGATTAAAGGAGGGATATCATATAAAAAAAAGTAAAACACCTATTCGTAGTTAGTAATTTGGAGAAAATAAGCCTAAATAAAATTTGCTTGTTTTGACAAAATAATAACAGATAAAAAGTACTACTATTTTTTTCTCGGAAAATTGGCTACAATGTTTGAAAATTTTTGTAGAAGTACCTAAATCCCTCTCTTTTTCTTTTCCATTTAAAATTGAATTGCGTAACAAAACTTTGTTCAAATCGCTTTCAATTTGAAATATTGGTTTGTTGTTCGAAACTGTAACAATAAAACACATGTGGTTTGTGGTTTGCGGCAGGCTGCCGCCAGAGGTGTTGGCCGCTTAACGCACACCGATTCACCTCTCTGACAGCAGCACCTTAGTACATTACTATAGCAATTAGTGAATGGATATGTAAATAAAACCAAACTTGGGGCAGGTTTTTTGGAGAGGGTCAGTAAGGGTTAGTAGAAGTTAAAAAATACTTGATAAATAAATATTTTTAAAGTTTCAAATAAATTGTAAGAAAGTACAGATAAATTAGAGTCCCTATTAGTTGTTTATACACCGTTGGAACTCCAGTCGTTTAGGCTTTATGCATTCTTAAGGCTAGATTCCACTTTGATCTTTGTTAAATCTTGCCTGAGAATTAAACAAGAATGAAACAAAATATTTACTTGACCTAAAAACTAAAAAGAAAAGAAAAGAAAACATATAGCCAATGAAACAAAAAGTACAAAATTAGGACAAGATAGAAGCCTACCTGTTACTGCCTGCAGAGGCAAAAGCAAGACAGAATACAAACATACAATACATGTTCATTCAAGCCAAAAATGCAAAAAATAGAGTAAAATTGCATATACTTGAGCACAAAACACACACACACATAAAAAAACAAGCGCAAATAAACAACCAAAAATACACCATAAATGCACCCTAAATGCCACTATTGCCCTTATAATTACGCAGATGAAAATACATACATGCAACACACAAGTGCACAACATACACATAGACTCGCGCATATACACGCGGACACACGACACACCCCAGAGCTCATGTATAGATAGACATTAAAACACACACACCACCCCGTAACCACACGCCCAACCACACACACACACACACACTCACGCACGCACGCGCGCGCGCACACACACACACACACACACACGCGCGCGCGCACACACACACACACATACACGTACACACGCACAAACAAGACTAACCCCACATACAATTTAAAAATGAGTAAACAACTAAGCAATACCAAAAAACAAGAGCGCCAGCAGTACAAAGTGATTGAATTTGATTAAATTTGGTTTTGATTATTAGCTGTAAAAGGTGAGTGTTTAGAAAAATAGAGCAAAATTAATTTTTTTTGATAAAAAAGAATATTATAGAGTACTATAGGTGCTGCGTACCGAGCGACTTAACGACTGAGTCAATTAAGTGTAGCAGCTAAGGCAGAAACACACCAAAAGAGGTATGTTTCGCCTTTTGACGGAAATTTTCTGTGATTTTATAACGGTAATAAACCATTTGTCAACCCTCCTCCTTACGCCTGGAATTTAGACAAGGCGCTCCTGGCTTGGGACAGGCACCAACCCTACAGTGCAGTCGGTGGCGGAGTTAGCCTCTCCATTTAAATGGCACTCTCCATAATAATGGCAAAGTAGCCAGTTTAATGCCGGAAAAATAAGCTGTTCGCCTAGGTTAATAAAAACATTTTATTTCATTTGGGGGATGCGCGCGCATTTAGTGTAAAGTGACGTAGGCGAACGGCATATTCCTTTGAATTAAAATAGCTACTATGCCATTATTATGAAGTGTCATTTAAATGGAGAGGCTCATTATAATGGTCTACTTTTCCGTACTTTTTTTATATAGGAGTTGCACATTTTTTGTTATATTATATCTTTTAGATCACACTATTTTGAAAAATTAATCATATCTGTTTGATTTTATACTGGTCGAAATAAATGAAATTTAAATTCAAGCTTTTTACTAAATAAAACAAAAAATTAGTTAGCTAAGCAAACTTTTTTGCGAAGTTTCGTCTAGATCGCCCAAGTATTTAACCTTAGTCCTAGTTACACCCAAGTTAGAATACGTTCACACAACGACAATGTAACGGTGTGATCGAACGCAGAACGCCTTGACACTGCTTATTCTGGTGTGAATTGATTTAGGATACTTAACCGCTCTTTAAAATCAACTTTAAATCTTTTTAATCTAGAATAAATTAATAATTTAGTGTAATATTTGGATAGTCGCTTACATTTTCTTTCATAAAAGTGCAAATAGATCAGGACAAAAATATTTATTTAAAAAGGATTACTACTATATTAACAAAACAAAAAAATCACTAGAACCCAAATAACAACGTATGTTTACAGCAACACGCTGCAGTCCGTTTAAAAGAAGAAAAGAAGTTTCAAAATTATTTTTGTATTAATCCAAAAATCCCCATTCTTTAAAACAAGGCGATCTTTTTTTAAATTCATAAATCTGCGATCCAACAGATTTTTTGTAATAATTTTGGTAAATGATATAATTTTTTACCACTCAAATCCAGAGTTTTAGTAAACTCAAGTTTACTTTAGTAAACTTGAGTTTAAAAGAGCACGGTCATGGTCAAAAACAAATTTTTTATCGCCCAGATTCAACTACTCATTTAATACTGATTTGATTGAAACTTGGAGATTTAGTAGTATTGGTTTTGAGAAGCCTAAATATCAAATTTAAAGTACATAAGTTTTTTATAAAGTAATTGGTTTCGGGTAATATAGAAATTTGATTAGGACAGTGCCTATTTGAAACCATAGCGGGAGCGAAGCTATTGCGAACGCATTTTGATTACAAACAACCAATGTTTAATGGAGCCAATGTTGCAAACGCACTGTGCCTATTTTTGTGAGAAAGCCAAATTAAAAGCGTGTCCACGGTCCACAGAGCATTGTCTAAATAAAGAACTATAGTAAGAAAAATAGTTGAAAGTAAAAATTGAACTCTCGACTCGTTATAA
This sequence comes from Microlaimidae sp. YZB2_3, assembly GCA_030248175.1. Classification (NCBI taxonomy): domain Eukaryota; kingdom Metazoa; phylum Nematoda; class Chromadorea; order Desmodorida; family Microlaimidae; species Microlaimidae sp. YZB2_3. The sequence continues at coordinate 6,099 of JASAMX010020553.1, read as the reverse complement.
AAAATATACAGTTTTTTATGAGCTTGCAAAAAGCTTGAGAACCGAAATATATCTTACCAATTTTTTAAAAAGTTTTTTGCGAAAATGAAAATCGTAATTCGAAAATCAAACCAATTTGGACCACTAAATAAATTTTAAAAACCCAAGATAAGGCTAAAAGCCAGCTAGCTAATTAGTCAACTACGCGCGCGTTCTTTTAACAGTTTTACTTCGAGAAAAAACAGTATCCTTCCGTTATAATAAGATTTTTCGTCAGAGCACACTCTAGTTTATGAAAATCTTATTTCACTTAAATCAGGTTAAAAGCGAAAAACAAAAAGTTTTTTACATTTTATAGTATGAATTGGTATTTCCAGCTGCTGTGTCGTTGAATTTACTGAAATTCAACACTCCCTATTTTAAATATTTTTTTCTTCAAAACCGTCAAATTTTTAAGTTTCCTGATTTCGCAAATCAGTGAATATTTTTCTATTTTTACCATTGATGCTCTGTGTTCTAGAGATCCGTTCTCAAAGAATATAACGAGAAATGGGCAACCTCTTATATGTTTTGCCCGAGTCTCGTGTGTTATTGGAAATCAATTGGTGTTAATAATTTTAGATACCAACATAAAATAATTTTTCTATTTTACATAAACCAGAAAAACAAAAATTTTTTCAGAAGTAAGCAAATTATCTTAGTAAGAATTTCACTGAAATATTAAAAAAAATATTGTTATTACAGTACGATCTTAAGAAATTAAATTTCATTGCTTAAACTAATATCATTAGCATTGCTAAATACTTTTTGAACTTAATATTGGCATTTGGAAATGCTAAATTACCCTATATTTTGTACAAAAATGATGTGAAATAAAAAACTATTAGATGTGCATATTTAGGCAATAAAAAGTTTTTTTAAAAGAAAGTTACTTAAGAGCAGAAGTAAATCTTCTAATAAATGCTTCGTAAAAATTGACTGTTCTTTTAGCGAGAGATATGCTTATTTTTTTTCGGCCCACATCATTTTTATACAGAACATAGGATTTATTTCTAAATTTTATAATGCATACCCGAAACATTTTGATATCAGATAAGTGGATAATTTTTTATAATAAACTTAGACTACCATTACGAATAACATCGCATTGAAATTAGTGATGTTCCTACCCTTCAATATCATGCTCAGGAGCTCTGGCCATTTAAATCGGAGGGAGCTTCGGAGCTCCGTCTCTTAAATGAGCGACTTTAAGTTTATTTAAGCTTTTAAAACATTTTAAGTTACTTTATCTACATTTTAAGACTATTTCTGGCGTTTTAAATAAGTTTTTAAAAATTTAATTTACAAAAAATTTTTCACAAAATAATCTATGACAATGATTTTTTTAATTATTTATAAAATTAGCACAAAAATAGGACGGAGCTCCGGGGGGTTGCTCCGGAGTTCCTAAAAGCGGAGCTCCGCTCCGGAGCTCAGAGTTCCGAGGAACATCACTAATTCAAATTAATGATTAATGCAGCAGAGTAGCCTAATTTTAATAATAAAATACTTCTACCTTTAGTAGGTATTGTTGGATGAAATTCGGCAAATACGCGTATTGCCTTCATCACATTTTGATCACGATAAGTTCCAGAGGCATAAAAATGAAATAACACTGTGACAGAACAAAACGGATTACAAAAAATTTACTATCACATTAAAAGAAATTTACAGATCGCTTATTGTTTGGTTACAACTGTTGCATCGATCTTAAAACAATACAAATCAAGTATTACTGTATTACAGCTAAACCCTAATAAATGGCCAAACAATTTGTGTACCTATGGGTGGTTTTCTATAGTGCCAACCAAAGCTTAAACGGAACAACATCTGTAAAAGTGAACCAAAGATTTGGTCCATTTATTGAGTGTTTTAAAAGTGGTCCATTTATTGAGGTTTACACTTTAAACAACACAATTAATGCAGCGCTTTGAACCAAATTTTAATTTTCAACTTTTTATTTGTTTTTAGAAGCGAAAAAGCAAATAAGCTAAAGTTTATAAAAAACATTAATAATAATTTATTTTTATAAACCTACAATTTCACTAAAAAAGGAGCTAGTATTTAAAAGATTGACAAAGCGATGCAGGAATAATGTTTAATTAATAGTGGTGTGTGCTTGTAACCAAATTTTGGCAATACATTACACACTCACATTAGAAGCGATCTGAAACTTAGTTCATCAAGGACAATAAGGAGTATAAACAACACTAACAAATAAATAAAAGACAAAAAAACGAACAATTAAAGTCAGTGGTTGTAGACTTTATAAAAACAACTCGGTCCCTAACACAATTAAAGTTCCAAAGCAACAATACAACAATACATTATGTCAATAACATAACAGGAACAAACTGCAGCTAAATAATTTGTTAAGTTTTAGTTCTAAAATAAACTAAATTTTAATTATTGTTTTATTAGATTTTATATCATTTAAATCTTTTCTTGCTCATATTTTTGCACATATAATTTCAAATTACCTCAAAACAACAAAGCAACATCGAAATCATCGGACATACACAACAGTTTTTACTAACTTGTTTTTAAAACCGGAACACATTTATGAATGATTTGTTGCTATATTAAACAAATTAATATCATTAATTTTTCATTTCACGATTTCTTGTATTCCGATGGTAAATAGAAGTAACTCACAAACTATATCACAACACTAAAAATAAAATACCTACGCTATAAGAATGATCTATAACATCCACAAGTACAAACAGACATTTTAGTTGCTTAGTGCTCTGAAGAATATTTTTAAATTTTTTAAATAAACATTTTTTTTCTTTTTTATACTGTTTGTGTTATATTTTTTGTGCTAAAAAAACAAAAATAAATATCAGAAATTATTACTTACGATAAAAAATTTCTGCTAAAAAATGCACAAATTTATTAAAGCTAATAATAAAATCATTATTATTTATTTAATCAGAGCATTAAGGGTTGAAAAACTATCGGTTTTTATACAAAAATAAATAAAGCGCCCAATATAAAAAAACAACCCTTAATTTTAAACTTTATTATTAAATTGACACATGACTTGCATCACAATTTTCCATAACATTCCGAATTTGCTAAAACAATTAAAAATATGTCCAACAATGACTAATCATTCACTTTCTATTTTTTCACAGCAGCAGGTTTTTTCCCTTTGGTTACAACAGGTTTATTTTTCAAAACTCCTTTCTTTCCTGACTAAAAATAAAGGATAAAGTTATAATTTTTTTAAAATTCAATAATTTCTTTAAATATTTTTATCCTGTTTTTCTATTTATAAAAAGATATTATTAATATTTTGGTATATTTTTTATAATTTACTAATTAATAAAAAATATTTTACAAATTTTATTTAATATAGCTTTGTCATGCTACAAGCCTGTGGACGGTATGAAAATGCCCCATAGCTGGTTTTTTGGGAGGGGCAGAGGGATCCAGCCCCTTTAGAGCCAAAATTTCGGAACCCTTAGAAAAAATCCAGGCGCCCCCACCCCTCCCTCCAAAGCTCTAGAGCGCTCCGGCTTGACACCGCCAAAGCGAAACCGAACCCGACCCTTCCCCTCCTCCTAGCAAATCTACAAGTATAATTTTTATTTACTGTCAAACACGGTTTTTTAGTCAAAAAAACAATAGTATTTAAATACAGTTTTTAGGCCTAAATGACTGTTTTACTATATAAAATTTAGATAGATAGATAGATAATATGCTTCTACCGCACCGCCTATAACCCATGGCGCTATTATCGGGTGCACAAATATTAGAACTAACACTTAAATCACTAATTTTTTAGTAAAAAACCTGTATTTAAACACACTTTTTAGGCCTAAATGACTGTTTTACTATAAAAAATTCAATATTAAACCTAAAACACTTTAATTACTGATTTTAAAAAAAACTTTGTTAAAAAATCGGATCACCTGAACCCCCCTAAATTTGAAATCTCGCACTCCAGGTCAACCCCTTCCTAAAAAGCCGGGAAGATCCGGACCCCCCCCCCCCTCCTAAAAAATTTTAGCCTTCCACCCGGGGGTGGACCCCCCCTAGCGAACCCGACCAAAAACAGCAATGAAGTGCCTTCTTCCCGTTTTAATGCCTTCAGCTCGAAAATACATGCACCATTTTGACCTATTTTTTACGAATTTTTAGTAGTCTTAGCCTATTTTAACGCAACTTAAGATATTTAGTCCCATTTTTACTTCGATTTCGTCTTTTTTGTTCTTTTTTCTCTTTCCCCTTCGTTTTTTTTTCTATTTTTTCTTTTCTTTCCCGCGTCCCGGCCCCTGTTTCAAAAAATTTTGCACCCTGTACCATACATGGGCGGCTAGGTTGTTTCAGGAGTGGGGGGGGGGGGGGGTTAAACACCAAATTAGGGGGGGGGGGGTAAAATACGAGAAACGCAAAATACCCCTATCGTTTTTTTTTCTGGAGTGCATTTTACCCATATAGTTTTTCGATTTTGAAGGAAAAATCAATTAAAAAATTTCTAATTTTAGGTCAAAAAGCCCTTTTTATTGCATTTTTGAGCTTTTTATTGCTTAAAACATTCATTTTTGACCTCAAAACTTAATTTTGAGAGGCAGTTAGAAGTCATTTTAAAGTTAACTTTTTTTTTCATTTCCTAAATTAGGGGGGATTAACTTTTTCTCCTTCCCCCACTTCTGAGTGGGGGTTAAACCCCACTTCTCAGATTTGGGGGGGTTCGTCCCCCCGTGCCCATGTATGCCCTGTACCTCCCATTTTGGAATTGCCTCCAAAATAAACCCGGGACCAGTGCACGGGTTTTGATGAACTTTTCATTAATAAAATTATAAATGAAAGTCTCATCATATTTGATTTTAAGTATTTTGTGACATTACCGAACTAAAACAAATTAAATTTACCTTTCTGTAAACACTCTTTGAGCGCTTAGATTTGATTTTTCGCTCAGTGTACTTTACTTTCTGCCTATTAGCTGGTTTCTTAACTTTATATATCCTGACTAGCCAATGTTCACTGAAAAATAGATCAATTAGCATTATAAGCAAATAAAATTTTATTTATAAAGGATAATAAAGCAGACCTGTGCACTGCCCCCCTCCCGGTGTTTTATTGGGGAGGGGCAAATTCTCCCGAAACGGGGGGGCGCGGAAGGCAACTTTTTGGAAACGGAGGGGGCAAGCAGGGGGAAAGAGAAAGAGAAAAAAGGAGAAAAAAAGAAAAAAGGAGGGAAAATGGAAAAAAGGGACAAAAAGAGCGAAAATAAGGTAAAAATGGGGAATATTGTTAAGTTGCGTTAAAATAGGTGAGCTTCTAAAAATTCGTAAAAATAGGTCAAAATGGTGCATTATTTTCGAGCTGAAGGCATTAAAACGGGGAGAGGCATTTGGTGTTTTTGGTCAGGTTCGCTAGGGGAGTCCACCCCGGTGGAAGGCTAGAATTTTTTTAGGAGGGGGGGGGGTCCGGATCTTCCCCACTTTTTTGGGAAGGGGTTGACCTCGAATTTAAGATTTCAAATTTAGGGGGGTTCAGGTGATACGATTTTCAAGTTTTTTTAAAATCAGTAATTAAAGTGTTTTAGGCTTAATATTGAATTTTTTATAGTAAAACAGTCGATTTAGGCCTAAAAGTGTATTTAAATACAGGTTTTTTACTAAAAAATTAGTGATTTAAGTGTTAGTTCTAATATTTGCACCGATAATAGCGCCATGGGTTATCACAGTACGGTAGAAGCATATTATCTATCTATCTATCTAAATTTTATATAGTAAAACAGTCATTTAGGCCTAAAAACTGTATTTAAATACTATTGTTTTTTTGACTAAAAAACCGTGTTTGACAGTAATAGAAACTTCTCTTGTAGATTTGCTAGGAGGAGGGGAAGGGTCGGGTTCGGTTTCGCTTTGGCGGTGTCAAGCCGGAGCGCTCTAGAGCTTTGGAGGGAGGGGTGGGGGCGCCTCGATTTTTTCTAAGGGTTCCGAAATTTTGGCTCTCAAAAGAGCGCTCGATAGCCTACCTCCCGAAAAAAACCAGCTATGGGGCATTTTCATAGTCCACAGGCTTGTAGCATGACAAAGCTATATTAAATAAAATTTGTAAAAT
>JASAMX010020552.1:0-14271 GCA_030248175.1 Microlaimidae sp. YZB2_3 | reverse complement strand
TTGTTTTGTTCTTGGTTCGTTACGTATTGCTCAGCATTCAGTCATTATTGCTCTGTACGGTCTTGCTCATCCAATAGGACAGTCAGCTAAAAGAGTCTGAAGCTTTTTTAAATTCTGTTGTAACTTTCCTTGTAATGTTTTCCGACTTCAAATGGAACTATTCCTCATCAGTGACTTGTTCTGTTAAACAAGCTCGCGCTTCTGCAATACCGCTGACAAGTCGTTCGTTAGCTTTTTCTAATTGACCTTTCTAACCATAGTTGCAGATATGACAATGATACTTTCGATTATATTTACATGCAAGGTAAACTTTTTCAACTAAATTATTAATTAACGTTGCGGGGCAGTTAAATTTATTTCCCACAGGCGTCGCAAAAGAAAGGGAAGGTAGGCGGCAAAACGTACAAGGCGTCACAGCAAAGAATGTTCAGGGACGGGAAATTATTCCACAGGGTCGCCACAGGAAAGGGAAGGCCAGCGGCAAAAAAACTCGAAGGCGCCACAGCAAGTAAAGTCCAGGGGCGGGAAACGGGGCGGGAAATTACTTCCGAAGGCGCCGCAGAAAGGGAAGGCCGTGGCAGACTGAGGCGCCGCAGCAAGGGAAGAGCGGGCGAAGAAACTCGAAGGCGCCGCAGTAAAGTCCAGGGGCGGGAAATTTATTCCAAAGGCGCCGCCACAGGAAAGGGAAGGCCAGCGGCAAACACTCGAAGGCGCCGCAGCAAGTAAAGTCCAGGGGCGGGAAATTTATTCCAAAGGCGCCGCCACAGGAAAGGGAAGGCCAGCGGCAAAAGCGGGGGGGATCTTTCGGCGCCGCGAGGAGGCGCGGCAAACTCGAAGGCGCCGCAGCAAGTAAAGTCCAGGGGGCGGGAAATTTATTCCAAAGGCGCCGCCACAGGAAAGGGAAGGCCAGCGGCAAACACTCGAAGGCGCCGCAGCAAGTAAAGTCCAGGGGCGGGAAATTTATTCCAAAGGCGCCGCCACAGGAAAGGGAAGGCCAGCGGCAAAAACTCGAAGGCGCCGCAGCAAGCAAATACAGACCAAAAACAGTTAGGAATAATTTTCGCTAAGGCTGCGGTAAAAGAAGCAAACCTGGTCGCAAAATTACTGTAACATTACTGTAAACGCCCATAAGCAAAAAAAAAATCCGGCAATTAGCGCTGCTGAAAAAATTGCATATGATTAGCGCTGCTGAAAATAACAGTGAATAAATTCAAATGCATATCGCAATAAATGATACAAATCTGCAAAATTGTGCCAACAACGCAGCCACTTTTAATATTCAAAATAAAGGCTGCACAAGTCGCAAAAAGCTGGAGGTAGCAAAACTTTGTATCCACAGTAATAATTATGCGATCGCCAATTTTTCCAAATAAATATGACGAATTGGAGAGCAACAAATAAACAAATTTGGCGACAATTATTCTCAAATTTCAGTTACCACGGAAAATTTTCGTTTTGGTCGTTAAATTATCCACAGTTCGATGATTAATAATTAACGAACACTGTAGTCAAAGGTAATTCACTTAAAATCAACACCATACAGTTAGACCACAGAATAAATAAATAAGAAACGGAATAAATAAAGTTTGGCGATTAAATTGTTGAAAGTTTCAAAGCAAACACAGTTTAGTTAAAAAAATTTGCTCTTTAGCCGTAGCAAAGAATGACAGTTTTGTATAAATTCCAAAAAAGCAAAAACGCATTTCCGCAAGGCCGCAGTAATTCCAAACATAAGTTCAATTAAGGCGACGATAAAAGAAGCAGACGGGCGTAAAATAAACAGTTAATGTCACGGCAAAAAATTATTTCAGCACTACAGTGGCATAAGAATCAGTTGTAGCGGCAACTTTTTTGGTGACTGGGTAGTTAGAAACCAAATTGATCGTTACGCCCACAAAGTTACAGTAATATAATACCTGCGGCAATTTTTTAGTAGTTACAGCAACAGAAACGGAAAAGTCATAGCAGCGGACTTTTTGGCGACTTAGCAGCAAGAAACCAAGTTGGGAAATATAACTTCACACATTGCTGCAACACAAAAAATAGTCGGATTAAAAAAGTCAGTTTATGGCGACAAAACACAACAGTAACTCGGATTATCGGCGAAAAATTATTAAAATTAACCATAGTTTAATTTAATTTGACTCGCCGATAGTTTATAATGAATGCAAGCATTAGCATTAAAAGGCTTAATCAGTTACCACGGTTTCGTTATGAGTCCGCTGTAGCAAAAAAAACGTTCCTAAACTTCCAACCAAAGACAAATTTTTCGCTTTGTAATAATTTTTTAATTCAGTTTAAAACAAGGTTCAGTAGCAGATTATAATGGAACAAACTTTTCAGTGATTGGAAATATCAAAAATCCAAATAAGCATTCTAAATTGCCGTGCAGTTGGCAATTGAAGCCGTTAAAGCCAGAAATTCACGGAAGTAGTACGGAATATCAAAAAGTTTGATTAGCAATAGCAAGAGGTAACCACGCTCTGCTACCATGTCGACACATCTTCTCGCGTTAGGCACAGTGGAATTTTGTATGAGTCCAACATATTAGAGGTGTGTGTTGAAATCCCGTGGATCCGTCATAGTTATCGGCAGAATGCTTGTATGTTACCAGTTTTGGACGGGATTATCTTCCCGTTTTATTTATTGCAGTCCAAAGGATTTTAATATAACTTTATTTCTATTTAAAATTACATATAAAATTCATAAACAGTAAACGAAACGGTAAATTATGCGGTCGAAACCGCGCGTCAAACATAAATATAAAAACCATACACAAACACCCGCAGAGCCCATTGACTGGCTGCGCCCTCGGCTACATAGAGCGGCCATTACGTGAGTGCAGTGAAGTGCCGAGCGGCCCCTAGAGCCGTTAATCAAAAAACTATGCGCGGGTATGCAGAATTTAAAATTAAATAAATTAAATTAATTAAATTAATTAATTAAATAAAATTAAATAAAATAAAATTAAATAAAATTAAATAAAATAAAATTAATTAAATTAAATTAAGAAAGAATTACTAAAAAACGTTTATAGAAAGAATTTAATTACGCAATTAAAAAAGCAATGATTTTGTAACTTAAACCATTTAGCTGTAGATATTATTATCGTGACTCGAATGTCTCGACAGTATCAATCGATGCGTCAGGTTTCCATGAGCAAATATTGTATTACAAAAAAAAAATTTTCAGCGGTTGTCGGGATATTAGCAAGAATATGTTTTGTTTTTTTTTGGGTTTTTTTTTTATTTTTTTTTTTTAAAAATTGTTTTTTTTCACTTTTTTTTTTTTTTTTTTTTTTTTTTTTTTTGTTTTTTTTTTTTTTTTTTTTTTTTTTTTTTTTTTTTTTTTTTTTTTTTTTTTTTTTCTTTTTTTTTTTTTGCTCGCGTGTTGGCGTGTTGGTTCCTTTTGCCTCGATGCCTCTTTGCGATGGTGTTCCTTGCCTGCGATGCCTGCTGCTTTGGCTTGGGGCGTTTCTTTTTGTGGGTGCGCCGCTTTGGATTCTATTTTTTTGGTGTGTTTGCTCTTCTTTGTTTTTTTTTGGTTTTTTTTTTTTTTTTTGGCTTTTTTGGCTCTTTTTTTTTTCTGTCTTTTTGTTGTTTTCTCTTCTTTTGGTTTTTTTTGTTTGGTGTGCTTTTTTGTTGGTTTTGTTTTTTTGTGAATTTTTTTTTGTTTTCTAGTTTTGCTGCTTCGTTTTGTGCTTTGCTTGTGCGTGTGTGTTATATGCGTTGTGCTTGTGCTTTGTGTGCTTGTGCGTAGTGTGAACGGGCTAGAACTCAAAATCTTATATTTAAAAAAACATTATAACTGCAATATAAAAATTGAAAAAAACACAGAAATTAGTATAATTAAAAATTCTGCATATTTTCATAGGAAAATTTTCATATAAAACATGATAAATACATCTCAACTTTTACAAGAAAGAATGCGTTTGTAGAGTCCAATGTAAACGAAACAAAACAGAACAAGCAGGTCACGTGGCTGGTGTTTGGTAAAAAAACAAAAATTATCTGGAATAACCAAGCGATATTCTTGCTAATATCTGGAAAACCGCTAAAAATAAATTTTTTTGTAATACAATTTTTTACTTAGTGAAACCTGACGCATTGATTGATACCAAAACCCAAGCGAAAAAAATACGCCATGATTTATTATACCGCACTTTTAAAGTAAAATCTTAAAAATTTTTCTTAAACCAAACGCTAAAATATTTTACATGAACTTAAAACAGACAGTACTTTTATAATATAATTTTTATCGCGCACGTTTTTTCCGTTTGTTTTCAGTTTCACAGTTATCCAGTACAGTATCAAAAAACTTAATACGTTTATCTTATTTTTTAATATTTTATTTATTATAGATATTACTCACCTGCTTAATATATTTTAAAAATTAGTTTAGACTTATGGAAGCAGTAACAAGAAACAGCACAACGTCCATTTTTGGTTAGGTGAAGAAACAAGTCAAGTAAATACATTACCTTAGGAAAGGGAATGAAACAGGTAAAACCAAGAACAGGTAAAAACGAGGGTGGGTAAAAACAAAAATGACGTCATTGTGATATTTTATATACCGTAAACGTCTTGTTATGAAATGGTAATTGCGTTTTTATTGCAATCTGAATGAAGATAATGAATGTTCCGTTAAAAAACTAGGTTGTACACAAAAGCAAAATAAAGAGTATACTAAAAGTTTTACTCGTTTATGTTAAATTTTCTTTGTTTAGTACAAACACACACATTTTTAAATCTTGGTAATTTTCGTGCTAATGTCTTTAGAGTGTTTATTATATGTTCCTAAAATAGTTTGCTGATGATTAAAAGGTCTTTAAAATAATCTTAAAATATTTTTATGATTAATTTAAATGATTTTAAAAATCTTTTCAAGTTTAACGATTTAAAGTTTGGTTATACTTAGTATTTAATTGAATTAGTAGACCCAGGATTTCCTGTGATATACTTTTTCTGTAACACCGCTCACATTGGGCTAAACTCTCACTCTTTCTGTACTCCCGCCCATTTAAGGCCCAACCTTTTCTGTACTCTGGGTTAATAAAGCGAAACCCTTTCTTTTACACTGTACCCATATAAGGCGGAACCTATATTAAAAGTATTAAATTTATTAAAGGATATTAAAGGATTCAACATATGCGTATAGCCAAACTTTAAAAGATTTTTAAATCGTTTAAATTAAATATAAAAATATTTTAAAATAATTTTAAAGATATCATAAGCAAAACATAATAGACACATTTAGTTTGCAACTAACGAATATTTGCAACGAATCCAACGAAAATTTGCAAGATTTAAAAATGTGTGTGTGTTATATACTAAACAGAGGAAAATTTAAAATGAACAAGTAAAACTTTTAAAGATGAATTCTATCAGGGTGAAAACAGACGAGTGGTAAAGTAACCACTCGTTCTTTGAGAAAATATTACGTGCAGAGAAACACATGACGCAACTAAGTAATAATTGGTTACATAACCGCTGAAAACTTTTTTTTTTAAATTTTTCTCACCTTGGGGGTTTATTGTTTATTTCTTCCTGGCGGAAAGCGGTTACTCCCTTAATTTCAGTCTGGAAGACTTTAGCTTTAGTATACTCTTCATTTGTGTAAAACCTAGTTTTCGCAGGGAAAACTTATGAATTTACTTCACATTTCAATAAAAACGCAATTATTATTTTGTGACAAGAGTGTTTATGTTATATAAAAATAACTCAATGACATCACTTTCGGTTTTACCTGCCCTCGGTTTTACCTGTCCTTTGTTTTACCTATCCCATTCCCATTATTGTTATGTTCATAGCTTAATCCATTTGCCAAATTAAGAAGCTTGATTACATCATAATTGGGTATTGAACCATTCTGCTTAGTTTTGTTAAGTATTTATAACAAGTCACTGAGGTGACAACCACTCTGTATTTAGTAGTGTTTGTGTAAATATATATCTAAAAAAAGTTTTAAGATTAGTATAATCATGTTACCATGTATGCTTTATTTGTGGTTGCCACATCTTCTATGCTGGTGCACAGAGAGGGAAGACAGATCACAGCAAATTGTGTCATAACCGTAGAGCATTTTTGTTTTATAGTACCACAATGGTTTTTTATATAATTTTTAACGGTACTTTATTCATTAATTCATCTTCTAAACGGTATATTGCGTAATAATTTTGCATTTCTAATTTGCTACCTATCGCAATAAATTATCAAAAACTTTATCAGTATAAAGCGCTAATTTAATTGTGTAGTGCTTTCTTGATAACTTGGTCTTTTTTCGAGCTATTTTTCTGCAGTATTTTACAATATACGATATAATTTCAGTCATTTTTCCACAACCTATTACCTAAGATAAGGTAAGATAAATTAATTTTGCAACACGCCCGAAACCCACTAAAGCATTATAGTATGCACTTTAAACAAGTGAGCACCATGTTAGTAAGATGTTTGAATCAATTATAAAAAAAGTATAAACATCAAATCAGTAGCTGGCAATGGGCTTTTATTAAATTTTATTCTATCAGAAAAAGTTATTTTAATTCATATACTATTGTTCCGTTTTTTTCATACATACTTTTCCATTCATACATAATTTATACCAACTATTTTCTTCCAGTTCGTTCAAAAATCATAACCTTTAAAACTATTTGGAGGTTAAATGGCTTTAAAGTTTTGTTCTTTTTAAAATTTCAATTTTTTTTTTATTTTAAAACAATCAAATGAACAGCAAACAGAAAATTGAACAGTTTCTGAGTCTTCTTAAATCTTTATCCAAAAGCTCTTGATGTTTTCAATTCAAAATAAACAACCGCACCGCACAAAAATAAAAAAAAACTTAAATAAAACTTTTTATTGATAAGATACTCATCAAAATCATTTTCCAATGTGCGCATTATTTTTACACAATTAGATACAGGGTCTTTGGAGCCGTCAACAGGGAAGTTAGAACTGTCCAAAAATTTTAAGAACTCGAAAACGGGAACTTTGGTTGGTTAAAAAAAATGATTTGGGGTTAGTTTTAAATTTTGGCTTAGGCTTAGGGATACATATTTCATCGATTTCCGACTTTCGACTCCAAGTTTCTCTTTTTTGGGTAGAAGTTTCAGCTCTAAGTGGTCTAGGCTCGAACGACCCTGAATCAATTAATTTTAGGACGAATCGGGTACAGCGGCTTATAAAACCGTGGAGTTAGACGATCTTCTTGGTGGAGGTCCTGTGCAATATCGCGAGGTATAATTGAACGTAAAAATTTAATACATTTTAAACTGAAAAAAGCAGTTGATTACTTTTAGACCAGGTTTTTACTTTATCCAAAATTCAAAAAAATATCAAAATTCGTTTTTTTTTGCGTTAAAATTATTAGTAACCAGATTTTTGGATATTGTAAAAAAATCACTTTTTTTCAAGATAGTAAGAAAAATAAAATTTAACTTCTAGTTTTTCAAAAACTGATAAATTATTGGTACCAAGTGTCTGTGTATTAAGCAACGTTGATAATTATTGTGTTAATCACAAACGTCCCATTTGAAAAAGTGCTGTTTACTGTTAAAGGCCTCAATAGAATTATAACATTGTAGATTCACTTTCAGCCAATAAACTATTAGCAAAAATTAATTTCCTACGCAAATGCACGCACTCCCAAAAGCCACAACCCGGTATTAGCTTCGGCCCCGTTAAATCCCACAGAGCGAACTGCATGCCAGTATGTCGCTAATTTTACTCGGCATTGGAGGTTCTTTATAAATCGAATTGATAACCAAAATTAGTTAGCATCTTTTGGAGTACATAAGTGTGCTTCGAAAGGTGCTTGGAGCCACCGAAAGAGATTTGGAGCCACCACAAAACTAGAGAAATTTGAATTGCTAAATCAAAGTTGGCTTGGGCTTGGATTTAGCTTTTAGCTGAAGTTTTAATGACTTTCAACGGACAGTTTAAAGTTTTATACTTACTCGTGTAAGTTCCCCATTTTAGACCTATTAGTTTAAGTTTCATACTAATTTAACTCCGGGGCGTAATTCATAAAAATTTTTGTAATTGTATATTAATAAACGCATTTAAATTGTCCTTTTTATATTAATTTAAAAATACGTACGTAACTGTGGAATTTACGAAATTTATAAGTTTGTAATTTGTAAAATTCCGATACACTTTGAATAATATATACTTTTTTATTAAAATATACAAAAAATCTGCGTTTATTAATTTACAATTACAGGCATTTTTTATGAAATAGGGCCCAGGGTGGTAAATTCTTTAAAAAATTTAGTATCGGTCCCAAATCTGATTTTAAAATAACCATTTTCTGAGGAGCACAAATACCTTATATTCGGTTACACATATTTAAAGTATTTATTTGTATTTGCCAATTTTCAAAATGTTCTTTTAAATCTGTAAATTTTTGTAACAAATTATTTCGTAAATTATAAAAAAAAATTGAAAACATTACACAGTTAAACAAAAAACGACAAACCTACAGCTATAGCATAATTATAAGAGTATTACATACGCTATCACGATGGTCAAAAACCTCTTGTTTGAAAAAAAAATTGTCCAATATTCAAAATTTTTACAGACTTATGACCTTGCATTATGAATACTTTCTTTCGGTCAATGAGCGCTGGGAAAAAATTGATCTCCAATGAACATAGCGGCCAACTCATTTTTAGTTCCTCTTACTTTGATTGTCACGTGCAATTTGAATAATACAATGCAATAATGCAATAATACCTGCCATTTGAAGATCTTCGAAATTCTAACGTGTTTTTGTTTAGGTACAAGGACATGAAAGCTCTCTTTTTCTTTCTTACTTCAAGTCTGGTTTAAAGTAAGATTTGATTATATCTTGTACAACATATTTTATCTTCATGTTCATAAATAACTAATTAAAAATTTTGAAGTTAAAACAAATTTGTATTTTTCATTTATAAATAATTTGTTATAGATTGTAATTAAAATCTTAAAAAAATATTTACAATGTATTAATGGCAAAATCACATGTCTGCAAAGTTCATAAAATACATTTTATTAATTTAAAAAAAATTTCTCAAAATATAGAAAATATTCAATTGGAATATGTTTACCTAACAGCGTAAGCAAACGTTAGTGTGAGATGATTTTTGGTATGCAGTAGATTTTTTTGTTATTTTACAAAAAGTTTGAGCAGCAATATAACACACCTGACACAAATTGTCATAATTAACCCTTTCTGATTATTATCGCACCTTAGACGCAAATGTGAATTGCGTGTAAAGTTCAAGTGTTGTAAGGGGGAACGACGAGACCGCAGTGGCAGCAGTTAACACGTAAAGTCTTAGTATTGAACAATGGTAGGTAGTAACACCCATTTCTACTTGTTTATGGTGCAATTTTTATAACATCAATAAGCAGGAAAAAATAGCATGTTTTAAAAACCTACTATTTTAAAGCAGGTTCACAGATTTCAAGATGCAGTTTATTTTTAGTAAAATTGAAACAAGTCGAAGCAATAAATTTGACCTTTTGTATTCACATATTTCCCAATATTATTATTTTAGGTACCTGAAAGGAGGATATTCCAGCGGTTTTAATCATGTGGGCACGCCGGAATTTAAAAGCAGATTATTCCATGTCAAAGGAAAAAGAAACGTTCGTGTGGTCGAAGTAGGTTTTATGCCATTTATTCCAAAAGTATGTGATTACCAAAAGAATTTATATGCGTCGATATTCACTTTATAAACTTATTTGAAAATTATGAAGGTGCAGGTATTACGGTAGTATTAAAGTTAATATAGCTAGCTATCTGATATGACTTTAAAGGCTCAAAAAGAGCGCTTATTTAAGTCAGTTCCAAAACTCTTCTTGAATGCATCCAAAGAATCGACAGTTACTTGAGATGGGAGTAGATTGTTCCAAGGTGTAACAACCCTATTTGCAAAAGAAAATTTCCTTGCATTAATTCGGCAGTCTTCCATTGCCAATTTAAATGGATGACCACGGGTGGGCTGCAGGTTAAACTTAAAAAAATCATTGGTTTGCAAATTGTTTAAGCAATGTATAATTTTAAAGCACTCATATAAATCAATTTTGTCTCTTCGATCCTTTAATCTTTCTAAACCTAGGTAATTCAGTCTATGTTCATAACCAACAGGTAACAACTTGCATTTATAAAACAAACGCCTAGTGAAATTTTGTTGCACTTTTTCCAAAATGTTTATATCCTTTTGTAAATAAGGGTTCCAAACTGCACTAATAATATACCACAAACCATCTAGCTTTTATATATTTTCTGTTTATTATTTAGTTTCAGTGTAACCTACCTAAAAATCGTTGTTTAGGTTGATATGAGCCGTTCCTCTTTAAACAAGGGCGATGTATTTATTTTGGACGATGGTGTACCAATCTACGTTTGGATGCCTCCTGAGTGTGGTAGAATGGAAAAAATTAAGGTATTATGGTACTATTCATAATAAAATAAGTTTTAGAACGCTAAAAAGTATAAAATAAATTGGTATCTCATTATTTTCAGGGTGTGGAATTGGCCAGAAATATACGTGATAATGAACGTTTGGGCAGGGCAGAAATTATTTTATTAGGTATGCTATTTTTTTGCACTTTATTTAATAAGAATACTTCATAAATTAATAACGCTTGTTTTAAAATTATTGAGACAGCAAAAAATTTCAAGCGAGCATATCTCGCTAATGGTAGGTTGGTTTTAACAAAAATTTTCTAGTATATTTAGTTTAATGAGCTACATTAATATCGTTATCTTTCTGAGTCAACCGTATCGTTAGCAAGATATGCTCGCACATAAATTTTTTTCAGTCTTAATCATTTTTAAAAAAAGTTTAAATAGTCACGATTTTTGAAGAAAATAATAAAGGAACAGTTTTTTTTTGGAAATTGATTTTTGATAAGTCGTGTCCTGGTTTGGGCAGTAAGTGTGTCTATACAAAATATGAAGTCACATATTCTTTCCATCGTTTTTATGTTATATTTTTACTGCATGTCCCACTCATTTTAAGTCTGGTTCATGATTCGTCTAAATTATCCAAAGGACAAAATTTAAACTAGCCTCAAAAAGGGTTAAGGAGAGAAAAAGGGATTTGGGGCGTATGTTTAGACAGAAAAGATGTAGACTAGTTGAGAGTGGAATTAGGGATATAGGAAATTTGCATAAGGTTTGGCCAGTGCTCACTAAAAAAAAATTTTACGGTATGATAGGATTTGTTTATTGATCTAATTATATATTTGTTTATATTAGTTCGTCAATTTGGAAAAAAACTACAAAATGCGGAAATCGCCACTTTCAATTAGAAGGTTATATTTGTATGTTAAGAAACAACTATAAATTTGAAAAAGTGGCGATTTCGCGCTTGCAAAGATTGCTGTGAGTATGATTTTTTCAATGACACCATTCAAACTGAAAAAAAATGCAACAGGCTGGGATTAGATCAATGTATAAACAAATCATTATCATACCGTAGAAATTTTTATTTAGGAGCAGCGGCCAAACCAAATGCAAATCCTATAGTCGCTTAATGTCCATCTCAGACTAGTCTACATCTTTTCTGTCTAAACATACGCCCGGGGAAAAATCGCCCCTTTTTCCCACTCTATTCCTAGAGCATTTTTCAAGGCGAGTCCTACCACTTTTTTTGAATTAAATTAAAAAATAGCCTAATAAACTATAGTTTTAGCTGCGCAATGACATATGTTTATAATCATTCCGTTGCCGAGATAAAATAAAAAAAATAATAATAAGAAAGAAGAATTTAAATTAGAAAATTAACCCTACGTTGTTTAATTATAGTTAGTGCGGTGCAGATGCGCTCCAGACAAAGTTTACCTACGTTCTCTAATATAGTTGGCGCGATGCCGTGCGCCAATGATTGCAATTATAATTTTTAAAGTAAAAATAATAATAATAATAATAAGATGATGAACATGAATAACAAAATTTACTCACGTTGTCTAAGTATAGTTGGCGCGGTGCCGTGGGTTAAATTGGAGTGGTACCTGCACCACCGATGATTAGCGGCGCGTGGCGCTCCCGCGCCACCGACGCTTATTATTATTTTTTAATAAATAAAACTTTGAATTAATTTCGTCATCAGTAATGCAAGAATTAAAAAAAAGTACTCTCGTCGTTTTTGCCGTTTTTCGCGCGGTTGAAGCAGATGGCGCTGGGAAGTGGCGCGGTTTCTGCCACGAATTAAAACCGAGTCTGCTATTTTGTGCGGTTTTTATGAGCGGGATGTTGGTTGTCTGCTCCTGTACAATCCTTATTGTTGCCAAAAGGCTGTTATTGTGCGGTTGGGAGGTTTTATTTGTCTAATTTTCAATTTTTTATTTCTGATCAATAAATCGATAACAAGGACCTAAATGAAAAAAGTGCTTCCTAAGAAAGTTGCGTAATTCCTTCTTCTTTCTAATGAGCCCATGTTTATTTTTGATCAATCAGTAACGAATGAGGAATATCGTTTTTAAGAATGGAGCGTTGGAATAATAATAATAAGAAGAAGAAGAAGAAGAAGAAGAAGAAGAAGAAGAAGAAGAAGAAGAAGGTTCTGAATTTCAAAATTTACCCACGTTCTCTAATTATGGTTGGCGCGGCGCCACGGGGCTAAATCGCCCCGTGGCGCTCCCGCGCCACCCATGAAAAGAAAAAAATCCAAAGCACAAAATCCAAAGAAGATGTTTAAAACATGTTCATTCTTCGCCCAAAGGGTAAACCAAAAGACTTTTGCTGCACAGACCACAGTTGTCTTTTATGCAATTTCCTTCGTGCAAAACTGTTTTTGGACGAAGTATGAAAGCGTCGTTCAATATTGTCCACAGGACAGTCAGTCCAAAGTGTCCAAAAACAGTACAAAGTTTAGTACAAAGCGTCTAAAAAATAGTCTGAAGTGTTCAAAACTGTTCAAAATGCGAATTGAAGTATTTCAACTTTGTTTTGCCTGTCCAATCCACACTTTGGACTGTCCAAAGAACAACTTTGGATTGTCCAAAGGACAATTTTGATTGTCCAACGACATTGGCTTGTGAAAAATTGTCTTTTGCGCTGTCTTTTGGGTTTTGTTATCTAGACGAAATATGAACTAGGCTTACAAACTGTGTTTTGGATTTTGTCCTTTCGACATTTTGGACAAAGTATAAACCAGGCTTTATTACGCTGAAAATTTTAATTCAATTTTTGGTTTTCCGGTTTTTTAAATGTCATAAAGGTCACATGTGAAAATTTTTTACAAACTATTACCTACCAAATAAAAAGTTCCAACCGATTTTTTCTGAGCAATTTGGCGATTAATTGATTTGCCATATTAAAGCTAAAGTCTTCCAGGGTGAAAAAAAGGGGGTAACCGCTCTCCGCCAGGAAGAAATAAACAATAAACCCGTAAGCGAGAAAAATTTAAAAAAAAGTTTTCAGCAGTTATGTAACCAATTATTATTTAGTTGCGTCATGTGTTTCTCTGCACGTGATATTTTCTCAAAAAACTAGTGGTTACTTTACCACTCATGTATTTTCACCCTGATGGAATTTATCTTTAGTATGTAGTATGGTTCAATATATTTTTAGATTCTGACTGGGACACCAATGAAACGTTCTGGAACAAGCTTGGAGGAAAAGGACCTGTGAAATCAGCGGCTGAAGGGGGATCTGACGAAGACTTCTTAAAAACAGTTAAACCAAAACTAGTTTTGTTTAGGTAAAATTTTTTACGTTTAATTTTTTTTCTATTATATAAAATTTGAAAGCCGCAAAAGGTCTAAATAGTTTTAGTGTTGAGATATATATAAGTATTTTTTAAGCGAATAGGTATTTTTTTGTAAATCTTGACACAACATTAATATAGTTAAATATTTAAAAAAAAATTTTTTTTAAATAAAAAGTAACCCACCTTGTACAAGTATTTAAGGAATTTCTTGCTTTGATATAATTCAAGATCGTTGGAGCCAAAGGAACTTCCAGCAGCTTAAACTTGGAGCCCAAAATGGGAAACTTGAAGCCGTAAATGAGGAACTTCGAATCGAAAATGTGAACTCTTCACTAAAACATATCTTCAACCCTAACCCCAAACCATCTTTTTACTATCGGCTGTGCGTTACGGCTTCAAGTTCCAATTTTTATCACTCATAAAACACCGAAAATTTCTTCTCGTTAACGTGATAAAAATCAAAATAAAAGCCAAAATTATACTTGAGAAATCGTAAAATTGATTTCTTAATTTTTAAAAATAACTTAAAATTGTATTATTTGCAAGGTATTTTTTAAAAGCAGGAAAAACAA
>JASAMX010020549.1:0-11596 GCA_030248175.1 Microlaimidae sp. YZB2_3 | reverse complement strand
GGCCTTATTTTCACCAAAAACTTTAGGTTGTTAGAAAATTTGCTTTTTTTAAAATACAAAAAAAACTAGCAAAGAGTAACTGGATTAATGTTAAATAAAGTGTTTTTGCAAAATTTTTATTCGTGTTATTCTGCACTGAAACATTTTTGTACAAATTAAATGATTTTTTGTGATTTTCTGAGTTTTTTCTTTGTGTTTCAACTGTGCCAAATTTAAAACGAAGCTATTTATAATATATAACCTTGGCGGAGGAATGCAGTCATAATAATTATGTAGTAAACATCTGTGCGACTTAAGGTAATCCAACTCTTAATTGACGAGGTTTGAATTTTCAATAGACCGATAGGAATTTTTCAATAGACCGATAGGAATTTTTAATAGACCGATAGGAAGATTATTAAAATTCAGTTAAAAAATAAAGGTTATTTTCTTTGCGGAAGGATGCATTCAGATATAAAACATCAGAGATAGGACAAGGTTGGTTAAGTGGAATTACACTCCTCATTAACTTTTGTAGCGTCTTTTTTGTTCTTAAAGTTGATAGTTTTGGTTTATGTAAACGTTTTTTGTGCTTTAGGCTTTTGTTTTTGTTTTTTTAAAGCCCGAGAGGTGGCCGAAATCAAGGCGAAATTTGTTTTTTGTTGTTTTTAGACTAAAAATACAAAAAAAATTATAAGGTGAATTAAAATTTTTACCAGGTTTTGTTGAAAGTTGGTTGGTTGTAACAAAAGCCATATTTTTATTTTTATTATTTTTTTAAAAGCCATTTTATTTTAAAATATTTTTTCACGGCAAAAAATCAACAAAACAGCACAGGTTATTAAAACATTTATAAGGTATAAGTATTTTTTAAGGTTTCGACATAGTTATAGCCCGTTTTTTTAGGTGTCCGAAGTTAACGTCACGCGTCCAAACTTTGGCAAATATAAAAAAAGAGAGTTTAAACCTCCATTGATTTTTTAAATGTAACAGGAATTATTTTATTTTGCAGCGGAATAGAAAAAATAGCTGTCGTTTGATGTTTATACCAAATCTTGGCTCGATTAGAAGAGCCACAAAAACATATTCAAGAAAACAAAAAAAGTGATGGAAAATTAAGTCTGGTACCCTATTATGCTCTAAAATTTTATCTATGAATTTTCTTTTTACAGTTTTTTTGTTGGCAAATGCGCAGTTAACATGTCAAATAATTGTCCGTAATATGTTGAGAATCTCCTGCACGTCAGGATTTTAAGCACCCTCAAAATGTTATGTAACATTTGTGATCATGTCATATATATTTTTCTCTGTGGGAATAGTTGTGGAAGGAGCTGTTTTAACCAATTAGCGCCAGGGATGCATTTTATACTAGAATTATTTTGGGGTTTTATACTAAACTAAACTTTACTAGAGTTAAAACCGGACATGTTATACTATACTATACTATACTATACTATACTATACTATACTATACTATACTATACTATACTATACTATACTATACTATACTATACTATACTATACTATACTATACTATACTATACTATACTATACTATACTAGAATAATAGCGGAGCGATCTATACTATAGTATACTATACTAGAATTTAAGGTTTCTTACTAAAGTTAAAATTCTTTCAGGCTGAAATTCAGGGCATAACCGCTCGCCGTCAGGAAGAAAAAAAATTGAACGCTTGAGAATAAAAATAATAATAAAGTTTTCAGAGATGATGTAACCATTTATAAAGTTGCGTCAGGTGTTTCTCTCCACGTGACATTTTCTCAAAGAACGAGTGGTTACTTTACCACCTAGTCATTTTTACCCGGATAGAATTCATCTTTAGTATACTAAAATAATTCTAGTATATAATTTACACTAAAATTAATTCAAGTAAACAAAAATTATTCATAAAAATTAAAGCTATAAATGTGGTTGAAAACCCAACATGTTATTATTTTATTAAATTTGGTAATTTCTTTGAAGAAGAATATTTCTTTACCAGACCATCCTGATTCTGTGTCGTGTAAATGTGGATTATAACCCCAATCATATTATTTTTCCACCAACTTTAGTATGGGTAATTTTAAAAAAAAATATGGGTTTATTTAAAAATATTTTAAAAAATAATATTATACTAGAATAAAAATATATTTCTAGTAGGCATTTCTGATTAGCGCTTGGGAAGAAATTTATCTCAAATGGTCGTAGAGATCTTCCTTTTTCTAAAGCTCTAATTGGCTAAAAGTGATTTTATGACGCCATAACTTTGTGAAAAGTTCTAACTCTGAACAGCTACCGTTTAATGGGAGGGTTTTGACCATCATGATGTAGATTCTTACAAACTAAAAAATATTTCACTGGTACTGGATATTTTTTAAATGTTGTATTTAATATATATATATATTGTGAGTGACAAATAAGTATAATTATATAACTGTAAATTGAAATGATTTGTGATTTAGGCTCATTGGAGCTGAGGGAAGATAAAGCTGGAACTTGGAGCTGAAAATTGGGCATTTAAATCAAAAGTGGGGAACTAGGTTTGCAAAAGTTTGTAATATAACAAAAGTTTGTAATATATAAAATCTATCCTTAAGCCTAAGGCTAATTTTTACCCCAACCTATTTTTTATTTTTCAGCTATAAATTCCCATTGTTGCGGCTCCAGGTTTTCAAAAATTTGTGAAGGCTTCAATTCCCTTGCTTACGGCTCCAAAAACAAATAAATATTAGCTAAAAATGTATAAATTGGTAAAATTTACAGATTGTGAAGTTTGGGAATTTGCTTGCAATGACCACAATGGTTGTATCAAAAAATGGGAAGTTTGTGACAACAAAACTGGCTGTGCAGACCATAGTGACGAAGGAAATACAGAGATTTGTGAAAAATTCTGCACGGTAGTATTTTTATAAATATATGCTTAGTGGTGTTGTGATTACTATGTGGTGGAAATTGTGTTAGTTGTGATAACTATAGTGAGGAGTACTACGCGGTTAGAATGTCTTAAAACTATATGCGAGACTGATCACCTTTCTAGAAATTTACCACATGAAAGTGTTGCATTATATCGGCTATCTAACAATAAAAAAATTAAAATTTTCAGTACAAACGGTTTAATATTAAAGATTAAATACCATATTTTAACATTTATTTATTAAATTACTTAATTTGGAACAAAAATGTACCGTGTTATTCATAAAACTTTTGGACCCGGTCTACTTTGAACTGGGTCCGTTTTAATCATCGGAAAGTGGACTGAATCCAAAAAATGGACCCAGTCCACTTTTCAAATGACAAAAACGGACCTTTCTGATGATAAAAACGGACCCAGTCCACTTTCCGATAATCAAAACGGACTGCGACCGTTTTTTACGCAGACAGGTCTGTGTAAAAACGGACCCAGTCCAAAATGAAAAGTTTTATTAATAGCACGGGTAATTTTTTAAAGGGCAAAACATAAATAATCATTCTAGCAAAAGACGAAACAAAGTTTCGAAAAAAAGCCTTATATTAAATGGAATAGTATAAAGCTACATAATTCTGAAAAGTAAATGCCAGAAAAGACTGAAACAAGTCTCTTTAAAACCTGTAAATTAATAACAGATTTTGTGAAATTTTCAGATAAACAAAACCGAATAAAAACAATACGTGTTAAAGCTTTAGTTTGCGTTTTTTAACCATTAATAAAACTTAATTCACATAATTTTATCTCAAAGTGGTTTAACTTTGACATGAGTTAACCAGCTGTAAATACCACAGTATTAGTTAAGTCACACGTCGTCAAAACAATACAAAAAAAGTATAACGCAAGCGTCACAGTAACCATGAAAAATTTCTGTCAAAATAAGTTATCGCATTGCGCATTAAATTTTGTAATTTATCATTATTTTCGTATAAAGCAAAACATACCGCCATATTAACGGCTTTTTAAAATCAAACATCAAGTTCTAAGTCCGAAAAACATTGAAAAATTCAGATTTAATATAAGGCGATATTTTCTTTAATGTTTCTATTTATTACATAAAACAAATTAGCTGTCAATGTATTTGTTAAATTAAAAGTCGCCTTATATTAAATCTGAATTTTTCAATGTTTTTCAGACTTAGAACTTGATGTTTGATTTTAAAAAGCCGTTAATATGGCGGTATGTTTTGCTTTATACGAAAATAATGATAAATTACAAAATTTAATGCGCAATGCGATAACTTATTTTGACAGAAATTTTTCATGGTTATAGTGACGCTTGCGTTATACTTCTTTGTATCGTTTTGACGACGTGTGACTTAACTAATACTGTGGTATTTACAGCTGGTTAACTCATGTCAAAGTTAAACCAATTTGAGATAAAATTATGTGAATTAAGTTTTATTAATGGTTAAAAACGCAAACTAAAGCTTTTACACGTATTGTTTTTATTCGGTTTTGTTTTTCTGAAAATTTCACAAAATCTGTTATTAATTTACAGGTTTTAAAGAGACTTGTTTCAGTCTTTTCTGGCATTTAGTTTTTAGAATTATGTAGCTTTATACTATTCCATTTAATATAAGGCTTTTTTTTTGAAACTTTGTTTTGTCTTTTGCTAGAATTTCCGCTTTTTAATGCATTGAATTCAATGTCATTTATTAAAGATATAAAACATTAAAAAATTTTCTCATTTTAAAAGAAACGTCATGGTCTCCTCATGATATGAATACAATTATTTTCATATCCAAAACTTCAATGTAATTTTAAGCAGTATACCATACAAAAAGTCTGGGTAACTCCGTAAAGTTCTATGGAACCTGAAAGAACCATATAAAATGGTGTGTTTTTCTTTGGTTTAAATTTTTTTAGTTAGACCTGATTTAACCACTTTTTTGGAAATTTGCTGTATTTGGACATTTGTTTTGTGCTTGATTTTTCTGGATTGATGGTTTATTTTTAAACAACAAAACCACACCATTGTAAATGGTTTTTCCAGGTTCCATACAATTTTACGAGGTTACCCAGACCAGTCTTTTCTCGCATTAAAATTTTGGAGTGATTGTAGCTTCATAGTATTCCAGATAAAAAAAACTTTTTTTCTGTTTCGATTTTGATAAATTTCCGTCTATTGAAACATTGTATCCCGCAGCGCTCACACGTCACCCAAGATTTATTTCATTTTATTTTTTAAAATATTTTTTTGTTGCCATATGGCTGCTAATTAGTGGTAAGGATATTTTTTCGCTCTTCCCATTGAAAATTAGTAATTTTTATAAAAAAGTAAGGAATTATAATTTAAACCAAAAAAAATAACAACAAGAGAATGTGTATTACTGAATGAAGTTACTTAATATGTAATTCAGTAAGGAAAAAAAGTGTCACACAAGTACCCCAGTACCTAACGCGTTACTTCGAAAAAAATGGTCATTTTTCACATGAGCAGAGGTTTAACTACAGGCAATAGAGCATATGCGAGAATAAAATTCAGGTGAGGCGGCAGTTTAGCATCTACGTGCAAAAAATCAGCTCCAAAAATTTACCACAGGGAAAAATTTTTGGGGGACCCAAAAAACAAAACAAAAAAAAGTTAAGCAAGTTAAGCTTATTAGTATGAAATTCAGGTATGTTTAGCAAAAGTTTTTAGGTTTTTAATATCAGAAAAATATGGGTAATATTTTAGTTATGTAAAATGTTTAGATTTTTAATTGGCTAAAAAACTATTAAAGGTTTTGTTGATTTCGATGACGCCATCAACAACGGTTAACCGCGCAGTGACTTAACCCATTTAATATAAGGGAAAGAGCGCTCTGCGCTCTTCCCTGATAGAAGAGCGCTTTTTCCGTTATATTAAATGGGTTAAGCCACTGCGCGGTTAACCGTTGTTGATGGTGTATTCTGAAAAAAAAACAAATTTGTAAATAGCTCCTTTGGCAATGAAAACTATATAAATTTTCGATAACCACACAATTCCTCATATTTTTCTGATATTAAAAACCTAAAAATTTTTTCTAAACATGTTCAGCTTTTTATTTTAATTAGCTTAATTTGCGAACGTTTACACTTTTGTTTCTTTTTTTTAGTTTTGTGGTCCCCCCAAAGATTTTTGCTGTGGTTAATATTCGGAGTAGATTTTTTAATATAAGTGTTAAATTGGCCGTATACCTGAATTTCATATGGATATTTACTCTAGTATCCCCAGTTAAATCTGTGCTCATGTGAAAAATCTTCACTTTTTCCAAGTTTCATATAGGGCATTAGGGCACTTTATTCAAACAGATTTAACTCAATCAATTCAGTAAGTTTACAATGTCATAAACAATTTCTTGAGGTTATTTTTTTGGTTTTCGCTATAATTGGTGACCTTTTCATAAAAAACCGCTAATACTTATGGGAAAGAGCAAGCAAATCTTTTGTAGCGGAGGATATGGCTTCCGTAGCCTACTGTAGGTCCTGGATTAAGGATTGTCATTCTAAAAATACTAAGTCCCAAAAAGGGCACTTTTTAGGTAAAAAAGGTGGTAACTCTTTAGTAAAAAGGGTTAAAAAACATATTAGAACGTTCATAAAAGTGTGTAAAATATAATTAGTATCTTCGTTTTTGTATTGGGTTAGTTTTTTAAAAAGGGTTATTTTCCCCTCCTCACTTCAGCTCTGGGCGTCGGCCATTTTTATAAGAGTTCCACAGCCCTCCAGCTCTTCTGTCAGAAACGCGAGGCGGCTGTGTGTCATCTTAATCTTTGTTTTTGCACCCACGCAGATTTAATCTGGGCAGGGTGTTATACGCTATAAAAATACAAAGGCACATTGGTCTTCTCTGCCAGCACCGGCGTGTTGGCACATTGGCTTCATTGCAAATTAGCCAATGAGTGACGAATTTTAGAAGTGGTAGCAGAGGATATAGTTTAAATTCTTGTTGGGCAGAGAGCAAGAAGAAAATTAATATCTTCCAATTTGTTGCCAGAGACTTTTAATAAATAATTCGATTTTTTTGAGTAAAGTAAATTAATGAACTGCTCAAAAATCTGAACGCTGGCCGACGTCTCCTGAGAGCCATGAGATTGATTTAGTAACAACGTCTGAACCCAATAATGACAACTCTTGACGTTTAGCTGGTTTTCTATCTGGGAGTTTAACAGAATTAAGTAACTCAAAAATGACTAAGGTAGAGTGACTTTTTAGTTTGTAAATATTTTAATTAAAATGTATATTGTCAAAAATAAGGCTACACGCGCGTCCGTTTTTTATTGTGTGCTTATAAAGTGCAAAAACCGTAAAACCGCATGTAAATATTACATATTTTCCTTTAAATACTAGTCTAAAAATAGTGTAAAAATAGTGTAAAGTAGTGTAATTTCAGCAAACCACAGGATGATTCCTGCGGCTATTAGACTGTTACAGCGCAAGTGCTTAATCTGGACCGCTACTTTTTGAGCGGCTGGTCCTCCCCCAGCCTAAACCCTTCATTAAGCCCCATAGTTTAGAACCTGTCAAATTAATGCTTTACAAGTATTTTCATCAAATCTGAGCTTCGTCCAGCGACAGGTGTCCAGTTAATTCTGGGTTATTTAAGATCCGCTTTCACTATAGATTTAAAATCGCAATTTCAAGCTGTCACCACTTGTGCAATTCATATTGTAAAAATTAAATCGGTTTAAGATGGATTAGAACTGAAGAATTTTATACCATTCAAAAAGATCTGCGGTTTGTTGTGACGTTTTTCTAATGATTGCAACCTTATTTAATCAAACCTTTTATTGTAAAGCTTATAACGAATTCCACATATTTTAAAAAGTCATCTAAATAGTTTTGCTGCACTCTTTCACTTAAACCAATATTCTGTTTCAAATATGAACTCCACACCACAGTTGCGTATTCAAAAATAGGTCAGGTCTGACAAAAATCTTAAAAATTAAAATTAAGATTTGTACAGAGTTGAAATTAAACTTTTAAAAATTAGTGATAAAGATTTAAAAGCTTTTTTTCCAATTATTTTAGAAAAATAATTAGAAAAAAATTGTTCAGTGTTCAGAAAAGTTTAATTTTTGATTTAATTTAATTTAAATATAATAAACCCCTAAATACTTTAAATACCCTAAATACATAAATGAATTTATTTTTTTTCTAAGTTTTTTGTTGTTTAAAAAGTAATTGAATGTGTAAATTCTGTGCTTCAATTTAATTTTTAAAACCTCCCCCTTAGACTCAGCATTTGCATTGTACTTGGTTTGGGCTCATTTGGTTGCATTTTGCATTAGGTTTGTGCAGCTGTTTCCTTAATAAAAATGATAGAAATGTTTTGCTTTTAGGTTATACTTCTTTTATTAGACCTTTATTAGAATTTGAAACAGATATTTGAATCAAAATTTAAAAATGAAAATTAAACATGTTGGAAAAGTGCAAAAAAATTTTCCTGGATGCCTTTAAACACGTTGTTCTTACCTGCACGTTTGCTAGAAAACGCGCATAAATGAATTAAAACTTGAGAAACATGAATTGCGCAGAAAAAAAAATGACGCTTTAATTTGATATAAGCTAGATAATTTCCTAGTAAATGTTCCTGTGCTAAATTTTCTTTACTCGTTAAAAAACTATTTCTAAGCTTAAACACTATATAATTACTGGTTTAAACGGTTTAAAATTAAAAGCGCCTAAATTCCGGCTTAACCCAATTAGGATGGGGTTGTGAATTGGCAAAAACGGTTTTTACCTGCCTCCTACCTGCCTCCATTGAAAAATTTGCTGCTTCCTACCGGCCTCCTATCTGCCTCCACCCTGCCTCCTACCTGCCTTGGAGGCAATTTTAGCTGCCTTCTCTCTGCCTCCTAACCTGTATATGCTTTCTGGTGGCCCTGACCTGTATAGGCAGATGGCCCTGCCTTCTACCTGCCTCTCAGGCAGTTTTACCTACCTCCACCCTGCTTCCTACCTACCTCCACCCTGCCTCTTAGCTCCTACCGACCGTTGTGCCAGCCTCCTACCAGCCTCCAGTCTTCCGGAGGCAGGTTCAAGAGCCGTCTTTATCGGGTTAACATAATAAAATATTGCTCTAATTGCATTGTAAATTTTTGGAATAACCCACCCTTAGAGATTGTTTTTTTTCTAAATCCTTTAACATTTTTTGTCAAAAACTAACTAAACGAACTGAATAGGTTAGTATAATTTCTGTCGTTTTATTTTTTTGATTTTTTATACTTTAAAGATTGTTTTTTTGTGGGAATTTATTAAACCTGAAGGCTGTCTGGTAGCGACAAATCTAACAAGCCATGGATTTTTTTGAATAAAATTCGTAAACAGTTATTAATTTAAAAAATGACCGTTTTATTTTTTGCTTTTTCTTACAATGATAAGTCGATTTGCAATTTGCTTTTTTAATAACGTTATTTTTATTTTTTTATTTTTTATTTGCAACAATTATAACAATAATGCAATAAACAAGAATGGATTGCAAATTTTTCTTAAAAAATAAACAGTATTATAAATAATTAATATAATTTTAAATAAAAATTAAATAAACAGCGCTTAATTTTCATTTGTGAGAAGATTTTGTGAAATTCAGTAATGTTTAAGCCATTCCAAATAATTATAAATGAACTGGTTGGCAGTTCCCTAAAATGAGAATTTGATTATTTGTGGACCAAAATTAAGCTAGATTTGAAGTTTTAAAATATTATCAAAATTTTAAAGCTGTTTGGAGCACGGTATGTTATTTTAAAATGAAGTTTTTAAGGGGATTTGCTAAAACACGTTTGTTTTTTGATTTGCAGCTACCTCGTGGCATTTCGGTTTCGTCATTATTCTGTTTTATAACACTATTCCTTTTTGTCTCCTAACTTGTGATTTAAAATTACTTTATTTTAAATAAAATTTTCTTTGCTTTAAAAAAGTTCTCAATTTAAAAAGTATTGGTAATCACATAAGTGAGCACAATTCTTGTAAGACAACTAAAACCTGATGCCTTTTAAAAGGTTACTTAAACCAATTTCGCATAAATATTCTGGAAATACTTAAGAAGGCTTGTTTTAACAGAATTAAAAAATTCCATAAAAAAAAACGTTTTTCATTCCATAAGCTTTTTTAACAGAATGTTTTTTATAAACACTTCGTAGTTAAACCGCTTATCCGGCATCCAGCATGGCAATTATTAAAAAACCGCACATCACCATAATATAGATTAATTCCTAATAAGGGTTTTTTAGTGTTAGGAAGAGGGTACAATAACTACTAGTGCCAATCATATGTAGGAGGAAAATTAAGAAACAGAGAGCGATTAGTACATTTTACGGTTTAAAATATTTCAAATATTTATTGGTTCAAAATAACGACCCCTTCTTCTCAAAATTACTAAAATACTTTTTTAATATCACAAAAGCAAAAACAGTTTATGGAGATTTTTAGTTTTTTGCCGCTTCATAGGTACGGCGCTGCTGGCGCGCCTGGTTTCCAGTTTTTTAATGTTTCAATTACAGAAAAGCTTGTATTTAAAAGTTTGGAATGAACTATTAAAAATTAATTTTTAAATTTTGAATAATTTTACAACCAAAACTTAAAAAAACTATGTAGGTTTAAAATTAGTTTTAAAGCACAAATTTCAACTTTATTTTTACTAATTAGAAATCATTTATAACGAAAATACTATTTTAATGATGATTTCTAACTAGTGTGACGTTTAATTAAAAAAGCAAAATTTATTTAGCACAAATTTATATATGAAAGGACTTCAACGTAGTGATACATATCATCGTGTACCATTTTTTATGAAGTATATGTTTAAACTTAAGAAACTAAGAAAACAAATTTTTTTTTAAATTTTATTTTTTTCTTTTTGTAACCTCTCTCGTACAGTAAAAAATGCTTATTCAGAACTAAAGGTAAACCCAACGTGGCTGCAACAGTTGTTTGAATAAAATTTTGGAATAAAAAATGCCCCCCCCCATTAAGTAACCACTTAAATCATAAGAATCTGACGTCACTTTATCAAACAAGTATTTGGTATTAAATCAAATCTAATTGACTCATAAAATGACGTCAGATTCTCGTGATTTGAATGGTTAGTTAATGGGGGGGGGCGTTTTTTAATCCAACGAACAACTGTTGCAGCCACGTTGGGTTTAGAGTCCCACTAAACAATAATTTTCCACGATTTTAACTGAAATTTCAGCCAAGATTTTAAGTTTTGTTCGATTAAAACTAGGTTTGGTTATAAGTGTGAAATCAGATAATGCACGGGTAGCAAATGCAAATATCTTCTGGAGTTTTTAGCGGCTTGTTTAAATGATTAAAGTTTATTAAAAATTATTAAGACTGCAAAAATTTTTGAACGGTAACAACAAAATTAACCCTTAAAAAGTTTAATACAAAGCAACACGTGCGGATTTCACCTGAGTTTAAAATGTGTTTGGTCTTAAAACCAGAAAAAATTTTTATCACAACATCACCTGTGTGGCCAGGGTGATAACAAATTCCTGTGCGAAGACAAACTGATTTGCGTTCCAAAATTATACGTTTGCGACAATGACCAAGATTGCAACGATGGAAGTGACGAAAAGAATTGCAAAACGGAGAATTGTAAAGGAAATTTTCATTGTAAGAACGACAAGTGCATCTCCTGGTTCAGAGTGTGCGATGGTTAGTATGAGTCACTGTATCCTGGCCA
>JASAMX010020548.1:0-14047 GCA_030248175.1 Microlaimidae sp. YZB2_3 | reverse complement strand
TATGTACGTCTTGGTTCATTTTAGTATTGCATGCGTTGAATGTGCGTGCTTTTTGCAATTTTTCGCGAATTTTTGCCAAATACACTGTCCATCCAAATTATATATTTTGTTTTGCTTCCTCCTCGAAGTGTGTACAATATTTGTCATATTGTTATATATTAAATGTCCGCCAATTTTTATTCCTTACTTTTGACCTAAAGAATTTTTTGGGGGGGGGTTGACCCTCTGGGGGCTAGGGGGTGGGGCCAAACACAAATTTTAAACCATCAAAAATGTAAAATTTATCAAAATATGACGAATTTTGATATATCGTTTGTGTTAAAAACCTAATATAAAGCTTACAATAAGCTGTCAAAAATGACAAATTTGAAATTTGGAAGGATTCCAAGCCCGTGTGCTGGAAGCAGCAAACCTTTGAATTAAAAAGTTTTACTAGAATAATAAACTTAAAAAGATTAGTTTTAAATTTTTTTAAAATTTATTTTGATTTAAAATATTAGAAAATGGTCCTAATAACCCCATAAATTTTCGTTAAAATTCCAAAATACTTCCTTACGTCATGCAAATTTTTGTTATTACGTCATAATTGATGCTTTTTATTGGCTCTTCCGCAATTAAAATGACTCAATTCAGACCAGATCGTGGATTTAAAGTTTTTACATGAAAAATGGCATTATTTTAAAAAATTACATTGGGATATTGGCAAAAGTTGAAAGACATAGTTATTAGAAATTTGTTTTTGTGTTGACAAACTGGGAAACATGTTTGCAAGTAAGAAAACACTTAAAAAAGAGCGTTTTTAGCTGCGATATTTGGCAATTTTGTAGTAGGATTTGAAAATATGTTTTTCTAAATAACAAAATAACCTGGAAATTAAAAAAAAATAAACTTTTAAGGCTTATTTTTTTGGAAAAGTTTTTAATTGAAAGGTTTGCTGTTGCCAGCATACGGGCTTGGAATCCTTCCAAATTCCAAATTATTCATTTTTGACAGCTTATTGTAATCTTAATATTAGGTTTTTTTACACAAACGATACATCAAAATTCGTCATATGTGATAAATTTTACATTTTTGATGGTTTTGAAAAAATTTTTTCGGCATTTGTGTTTCCCCCCCTAGCCCCTGGAGGGTCAACCCCAACCCCTCAAAAAAATTTTAGGTCAAAAGTAAGGAATAAAAATTGGCGGACATTTAATATTATAACAATATTATCAATATCATACACACTTCAAGCAGGAAGCAAAACAAAATAAATAATTTGGACAGTGTATTAGCGTGGCAAAAATTCGCGAAAAATCGCAAAAAGCGCGCGCATTCAAGGCATTAAAAAAATTTGAGCAAGCCGATTTCGCTCAAATTTCAGAAAAAACTCGGAAAAAAATGTTTTAACAGCATACCAAGCGGCGTTTCTTACTAATAAAAAAGTTTTGTTTTTTTGGGACTGGGTTTTTTTCACCGCATTGGCTGTAGTGATGACGTCATCAAAAAACATTTTTTCTAATCTTTTTAAAAGATAGCCAAGAGTCTAAGCTATGCTCCCATATATGTCCCGCACATATTCTAACCTTTGTTATGGATATATAACGTTTCAAAGTTTGAGTTTTGTCGCCAGTCCGCTCCGCATCATTTTTGTATGGATTATAGTTTATTGCAGTGGGGACTGCGTGCGGCTTCTTTTGCACTCAATACTGCTTTATTCGTACTGCGAGTCTGGCTGCACTATAAAAAATACAGATGCTGGTAGTCGTTTTCAATGGGGTAAAACACGTCAAGTTGTTTTATTTATTTTCAAAATGTTGGAAAGTTATTTTATTTATTAAAACTGAAATTTTTCACATTTTAACGTAAAAAAAGTCTTTTACTCATTGAAACACAAAACACTCCGCTTTGTTTTTATTTTTTTGTTGTTGTGCAGCTAGACTTGTAGTACGAAAATAATCGCAGTGCAAATAAAGCGGTATTGAGTACAAAAGAAGTAGCAGTCCCCACTGCAAAAAATCTAACACTGTTAAAAATCGCAGCGCAAGAAAACTAGCAGAAAATAGCGGATTTTTGCTATAAAACTCGCACACAAGTTCAAAAGTGCGACCTTTCTAGCAAAATTTTGGTCAAAAATTTACTGTACAGTTGAACATTCTCTTGTGTTATATATTCTTGTTTATAGCTAATTATCCACCGGAATTGCAACATAGTTTCTACAATCTTTAAAACTTTAGAGTCTTCGAGTGTTCAGCTCCGCAGTTTAGTGTTTTGGTTTTACAATCCGGCCAACTGGTTGGGTTTAGAGGAACCCTCCAGTTTCAAACAATCCACGGCCAAGTTGATGTTCACGGATTCAAGCAGAAAAGTGCCCAAGTATCTGAGGTAGACTTTTTTTATTGATTAAAAAAGGAAGAATAAAAAGTTTTAATTCCAAATTCACCATAGCAATCGGTAAACCTACTAAAAAAACCTTACCAATTATCACGTTGATTTTACCTGAAGACAAATATTAAAATAAGTTGAATTTTCACATTGGTTTTCTAAAATTGACAAAACACATTTTGTAACAGTAGATTATATAAACATATAATAGGAAAAAAGGGGTGGGGATATTATTAATAAGAAACTAGCTTTTTTTTGTCTCTTGCATAATAAAGGTTTGGACTTGCCCAAGGGAAAGTTGAGACTTCAGTATGCTCTTTTCGTCAAGCATTTACAAGCATGCGAATTTACCTGATTTTCTTCCTGATCCAGTTTTCTTTTGGCCAAATTTTTGTTGACATCTCCTTCTGTCTTGTGCGTTTGATGTTGATCGTTCAAAGCTTGACTCTGTCTTTCTGCGTCCATTTAAATTCTCAGCTGAAAAATTATAGCATTTTGATTCTACATACATACATTCTATATTCTACATTCTACATTCATAACAAAAATCTAATGGAATCATTTAAAATCTTAAATAAATACAAAACCGTGATAAAAGGTGAAAATCTATAAAAAGTATGAAAAGAAAAAAATTAAAAAAAAGAATCAAACCATATATATTATTTTATTAACTATAAATAAAATTACAGACAAACACTATAATAGATAATGTGCAAAACAAGTTCTGTTTTTGAACGGTGAACTGTAAAACATGGCTCACCTTCAAAAGAGTCCCGGCACAAAAGAGTCCTGAAAAAAATCGCAGCTGGCACAAAAGAGTCCTGGCACAAAAGAGTCCCGGCACAAAAGAGTCCTGGAGAAAATGCGTTCATGCGCCCAAGCTCTGCGAGCGCTGAGGTCAGCACAAAAGAGTCCTGGCATAAAATCAATATTTCACAGCTGACATACAATGTTCATACCTCAGCTGTCTTCCAGTTTATGACGTATTTCAACACGTCGTTACTCTGACACAATGAGTCAGTCAAAAACGTCGCAAAATACTTGTACCATAGATGTTTTTTTGGGGGGACAACCCCCATAGTGGGAAGAGGGGTGAGCAAGGCGAGGAGCGTGCCAGACGGAACCAACCAGGGTTGAACGAAACTCTGGTTTCTGGCAAAGGACAACAACAACAATGTCTGCGAAGCAGAAAATTTTTTTGGATTTTTATGCATTAAATATACCGCAGGAAAACTTATGGGAAAAAATATTTTCTCAATTTTTTTGTAAAAACCAAAGAGGGGACCCTTACAAAATTTTTGCTTCCTCAGAATTTAAGCCCACCCCCCCCCCTGGATACGGCCCTGGAAGCACTTCAACGTAATGAAACATATCATTGTGTAGTAAATTTAATTATATATAGTTTAAACTAAAAAAACATGAAAACTACGATTTTTTCAAATTTTTTTTGTACCCTCTCTTCTACAGTAAAGGACGCTTATTTAGAACTACTCTATAGAATACTCGAATATTCCAATGATTTGATTCTATTACGTATTATTAGTTTCTTTTTCAGAGTCGATGGATTAAAATGTCGTCTTTCTCCGGATATTTTCCACTTGTTATTTTAAACCCTTCGTCTGTAAAATCCAACGTCCTTCGAGCCCAAGGAAATAAATCCTCAAAACTTTCCAGGTTAAGATACAGGTAAGTTTATCTATCGTAACTTTGCTTTTTTAATTAATTATTAGATACATGTTTAGTGCAAATTTTTTTATTATTATTATATACAGCCCAAGTAATACAATGTGGCACCAGACAAGGGCGTAGCCAGGGAGAGTTGTAGGGGTGGCAACCCCCCCCCCCCTTTTGGGTTGGCGGAGGTAAAAATTTGGGAGTTCGAAGAAAACAATTTTGAAAAATCTCCTCGCGCTTTGCTCCGCTCAGCGCTCGACATTTATTTACCTTTTTACAACATTTAAGTGATGTTTTTAATAAATTTCAAAAACAAATTTAGAAAATTTATTCGTGCTATCGCACGATTTTTAATGTATACCTTTTTAAACTGGAAATTGTTTAAGTTTAACTTAAAAAAAACAATGCAAATAACAACAAAAAGAATCACGTAGTGCGAAGCGCAAAAATTTTTACCCTTTTTAATGTCTTTTTTACGGTATTTTGAAAATTTGGAGTACAACCCCCTATAACACCCCCCTTTCGAAAAATTTGTATGGAGTACAAGCCCCCCTTTCCGAAATCCTGGCTACGCCCCTGGCACCAGAGTTTGCCATTATAATAATTACTCTTTCGGTTTGAATTTAGCCTAATTGTTTTTTGGAGGAGCAAAGTTATTATAACGGCAGAAGTGTTTAAGTTTTAAGTTATAAATAATAATTAACATACATTGTGAACTAAATGTTTTATTTAAAAAATATTAATTTTTTGGACTAAATTATTTTATAGTCGTAGTTTCTTCTCGTATTTTCACAATTTTTTAAAATAAAAATTTAGAAGATTTTGACTCTTTCGTAGGTTGTAAGCTGAAAGAAATGCACCTCCATATTTTTGCCATTGTATTAAAAACACATTGAATGGATCATATTGACGAAAAAATATTGGGCCGGGCAGGGACGTAGCCAGGGGGGGGCGGGGGGGCGACCGCCCCCCCCCCCCCCACCGAAACGGTCGGACAGGAGGAAAAATAAGGATAGTGGTTGGGCGGGGGGGGGCCGGCCGCCCCCCCCCCCCCCCCAAATGGTCGCCAGATAGTAAAATTTGGGGGTTTTCAGAGGCTAAAAATTCAAAATTTTCTAGCGCCTCGCTAATCGCTCGGCGCCAAACTTTAAAATAATTTTAGTACCTCAATGGCCCCCAAAAACCAAAAATTTGTTCCGCTTCGCTTCGCTCAGCGGTCACTTTCTATAGTATACATACATATATATCTCGTTATTTATGTTGCCTGATGCTAATGTTATTTCAAAGTTAGTACAATAATTTTTATAAGTAATAAGTACTACACAGAAAGCAGAACAAACAATCATATTGGTTGATTTATGTACCTCCCCCCTCCTAAATTTTCCTGCCGCCTATAGCATTGGCTCGGATTTTTTTCATATAGGTAAGTACCCTAGAGAACATGGAGCCAAGATGCTGCTCATGTGCTATGGTTTACAATGTGGGTTTAGCCAAGCGGTCTGAAACTAACGTCTCTAAATTCCTTTTTTGTAAAATCCAGGCTCTGCCAATGTGTGCTTATGTAATTTTTTTTTACCGCTAAAAACATTAGATAATAGGTTATTAGGCCAAAAACAGTGTATTATACAGCTTTATCTACGTTTATCCCTGGTTTTTAACGTTTTGAAAAATTAAGGGGGGGGCTCCGCCCCCCCCCCCCCCGAAATTTCGGGGGGGGGGGCGGAGCCCTTCCCCCCCCCACGAATATTTTTTTTTGTACTACAATCCGCCCGCCCCCCAAAATGAAACTCTGGCTACGTCCCTGGGGCCGGGGTATACTCCTTACCGGCCAGGATATACCTTGAAAACATTATTATTACAAACAATCATGTCCATTTGGCAATAATGACATTCATTAGCACTCATAATTTTTGCTTTTTTATCTGGTTCAATACAATTTATTTGGTAATTTTGTTTCAGACTTAATTCTTACTGTTCGGAAAAAGTTGTGAGCAAAATTGTGCATAATTTTCGGCTGGATGCTGCATTTCTTCTGATAAAAACTTCAAAACCGCCATTGGGCCCTGAAACGGTTAGATTAAAAAAAAATTATGTAAAAGTAGTGTTTATCCAAAAAAATTATAAGTGTCTCGCTAAATTAAGTAACAAAAACATTTTGGAAAACCTTCAGTTTCAAAACATCTATTATATTATGAAGTTTTAAGGTCTCTCCGGACAGTTTTCTTAAGTATGGAAAATCGCGATTTTTGGCTTGCAAGATTTCGCCAAATATGATGGTGGAAAAAAAGCACCCGTGGCAAAGGCGGAAAAAAAGCACCCATTGCTAAGGCGAAAAAAGCACCCGAAAAACGCGCATGACAAGGATCGTGTAGCGGCGTTTATTTGTTACGTTATAATAAGTATGTAATTATTACGTTACAAGTTACTAAAGTATTACGTTATAAGATATTATGAAACTTAACTTAAATATTTAATGAAACTAAAAATATTTTAAAGCTATTATAAAGTTAGTATTTCGTTTATAAACCTGAGTTTAAATACATGTTAAGGTATTTACAAAGTAAATATGTGAAAAATAAAAAAAATCTGATTTTAATACATTGTGTTCTTTGCTGGGTAAATGGACAATTTTTAAACGGAATAATTGTGCATAAAAGTGAGAGCTAAATGTGAAATTAACCTGTAAAGTTTTCCGCACTATACCACACTTATCACTAAAGTTAGCAATTAGAAATATACAATGAAGAACAATAAAACAATCACAATACATTAAAAAATATTTGAGCAGTTTTTAGAAATTTTATTCTATTTATAAAATTTAGCAGTTTTTTTGGTTTATAATGGTGGTGCTAGTTTTATTAACATTTTTAAATTCATTTATACACTAACACTGGTAGTTATAAAACTTTGGATCAAATCTATTCGGACTGGTCCCATTTTTGGCGGGAAAATCGGACTGGGTCAACTTTTTGGACCCTCTGCAATATTTAGTATCGTCCATTGTTGGGACGATTTTATTAATTTTTTAAACAAATTTTATAAAAAAACTTTTTTTTATCCGAAATACAAACAGTTCATGCTACTTCAAACTTCTAGTTATTTTTGTTAAAATGCATATTTATTAATTTTTAAGCGAAATAAAAATATTGAACCCGGTTTAAAGTTTCTTTGATTACCAGTGATGGTTTTTCGTCCTAGTTTTTTTCAGTTATTATTTTTGTTGACTATTGAGTCAACTATTAATTACACCAATTACTATGAAATTAGGTCACAGGTTTAAATTAAGTTTACAAAAAAACTTTTAGTTTTTTTCAGTCTTTAATCTAAATTGATTTTATGACTCGTTCATTCTACAAATTATATTTATAATCGTTAAAAAATGGTTGATTTCAGTGATGCGAAAGAAGGGAAGCTTTTAAAGTTAAAAGTATGGATGTAATTGGCACTGCACCCTAAAATTTAATACAAGTCAGCGTTGGTCATGTTTCATACTGTGATTTACGGCAGTCGATTGGACCATCAAAAGTTGTTAGATGTTTTTTCCAAAAAAATTAAATAATCACGCTTGGCCTACTGTTTTTACTATTAATAAAAATGTTCTTTTCAAAAAAATCGGGGGTCGCATTCTGACGCGCTGTTAAAAGTTATCCCACGATCTCTTTTTACGTGCTTAAGAATGCGAGTGAAAAATCAATTTTACCCAGGTTAAATAAAGTCGGGTTACATTTTCTCTATTGTTTTAAGAATAAGAATTTATCTTACCCAAGGGGTGGATAAATATTTTCTCCCATAGGATGAATTTAATAAAAAATAAAATACGCGCATTGATCAAATTTTTTATTTTGCGCGAGGTGGTTTTGCGGTGGGAAAAAAAATTTTAAAAAATTCATTGCAATCATTTTCTGCCCATATGCGGCAGTTTTATTTATTTACAATATATATTTTTTTTGTATTACAATATATATTTTCATTGGAATGAATTTATTGGGGTAAATATAAGTGCTTCTTCAGAATGCGACCCCAGGTTTAACTTTTTTAAGATAACTATTACGAAATTATGCTTTAAACAAAAGTTAGTTGCTAATTAACTGGCAATGAAAATTGGTTTGAAGAAGAAAATTTTTTACACCTGTTACAATAATTTTAAATCATGGGCTAAAGAGGTTGAAAGAACTCTAAGATTTTGGAACTCCAGGAACTTTCTGTGGATTGGATTACACAATATTTATTTCTTACAGAAATAACCAATCATAATTGAAACACTAAAACAACAATAAATAATTTAATAGTTTTGAAAAGGGTTTTTAAGATTTGTAAAAAATATTTATAAAATATTTACTTATAATTTTCAACACGAATCAAACTAGTGAAAAATTTGCAGTTATAATGAAATAATAACGTCAAATTGTATAAAAACTCTAAACAAAAAGTTTAACGTAATAAATAAACATCGCGCCACAATATTTATCATGCGCTTTTTTTGTCATGCGCTTTTTTTTCCTTTTGTGTGCTTTTTTTCCGCCTTAGCAATGGGTGCTTTTTTGCCTTTGCCACAGGTGCTCATGCTTTTTTTCGTAAACCGCGAAATACAGGATTGTTTTGATAAAAATTTAATATGGGTGTTAATCAGGCAAAAAGACCACAATTATAAACTGCACATTGATAATATTAATAAAGTAGTTGAAATAATATTGATATTAAAAATCAATTTGCAACAAAAATTGCTTAACCCCTTAAAATATTCACTAAACAGTTTTATTAGGAAAAATTATTCCAACAAATAGACACTTACCCTTTTTTATACATACGTAAAAATTAATGAAAATGTTTCTGTATAATTTTCCGTAAAAAATGGGGGTTAATTTCTTTAAAATTGCGGCGAAACGTAAATTTAATTTAATCTGGTGAAATTTAAAGCATCAAATAGTATATTTTTATTGAAATATATGATTTTTAAACCTTCATAATAGCTTTCGTTCCATTCAGATTTCAAATTCTAGAGGGGGGTCAGAGGTAAAAAATGTGAAAATTTGGGAGGAGGGGGGCCCGGGATTTTTTTTTCTGGGGAGGGGGGCAAAATTTTAAGGCTATGGGGGTGTGGACCCCACCCTACCGCTCCCTTGTTCATCTATGGTGTCGGCTATAATCGGGATTTTTGGAGGGTATGACCCCCCTCCACCCGCCCCTGCCCACCTATGCCCCCCGAAACGGTCGGACAGGGAGAAAAATAAGGATAGTGGTTGAGTGGGGGGGGGGGCGGGCGCCCCCCCCCCCCCCAAATGGTCGCCAGATAGTAAAATTTAGGTATTTTCCGAGGCTAAAAATTCAAAATTTTCTAGCACTAAAACTATAAAATAATTTTAGTGCCCCAATTGACGCCCAAAAACCACAAATTTTTCCCGCTTCGCTTCGCTCAGCGGTCACTTTCAATAGTATACATACATATATCTCGCTATTTATCTTGCCTAATGCTAATGTTATTTCATAGTTAGTACAATAATTTTTTATGTAATAAGTACTACACAGAAAGCAAAACATACAATCATATTGGTTGATTTAGGTACCTCCCCCCTCCTAAATTTTCCAGCCGCCTATAGCATTTGCTGGGATTATTTTCATATAAGTAGGTAGGTAGCCTAAATAACATGGAGTCGAGATGCTGCTTATGTGCTTTGGTTTACAATGTGGGTGTAGCCAAGGGGTATTATGAAAGGTCTCTTAATTCCTTTTTTATGCAATCCAGGCTCTGCCAATGTGTGTTAATGTAATTTTTAACTAAGAAAACATGTTTTTATCGCTAAATACATTAGATAATAGGTTATTAGGCAAAAACAGTGTATTATACAGCTTTATCTACGTTTATCCCTGCTTTTTTAACGTTTTCAAAAATAAAGGGGGAGCTCCGCCCCCCCCTCCCCGAAAATTTTTTTGTACTACAATCCGCCCCCTCAAAATGAAACTCTGGGTACGTCCCTGCCTATTATGGTGTATAGTAATGGGTATCATT
The DNA here is from genome assembly GCA_030248175.1 of Microlaimidae sp. YZB2_3. Taxonomy (NCBI): domain Eukaryota; kingdom Metazoa; phylum Nematoda; class Chromadorea; order Desmodorida; family Microlaimidae; species Microlaimidae sp. YZB2_3. The sequence continues at coordinate 4,002 of JASAMX010020548.1, read as the reverse complement.
GCCATTTACTAACAATATTAAAAGCATTTAGGGGGGGGCCGCCCCCTTATCTTTAGTACATAAAAAATAGGATAAACGGGGGGGGGGGGGTAAACACTGCCTTTTTTTTTTGCCTGCTCCCCTAAATTTTCGGGGGGGGGGGGGGGCGGAGCCCCCCCCTTTATTTTTGAAAACGTTAAAAAAGCAGGGGATAAACGTAGATAAAGCTGTATGATACACTGTTTTTTGCCTAATAACCTATTATCTAATGTTTTTAGCGATAAAAACATGTTTTCTTAGTTAAAAATTACATTAGCACACATTGGCAGAGGCCTGGATTTCACAAAAAAGGAATTTAGATACGTTAGTTTCATACCCCTTGGCTACACCCACATTGTAAACCAAGGCACATGAGCAGCATCTCGGCTCCATGTTATTTAGGGTAGCCTACCTATATGAAAAAAATCCGAGCCAATGCTATAGGCGGCAGGAAAATTTTGGAGGGGGAGGTACATAAATCAACCAATATGATTGTTTGTTTTGCTTTCTGTGTAGTACTTATTACTTATAAAAAATATTGTACTAACTATAAAATAACATTAGCATCAGGCAACATAAATAACGAGATATATATGTATGTATACTATTGAAAGTGACCGCTGAGCGAAGCGAAGCGGGAAAAAATTTTTGGTTTTTGGGGGTCAAATTGGGGCACTCAAAATTATTTTATAGTTTTAGTGCTCAAAAATTTGAATTTACCTGAAAAACCTGATATGTAGCGACCATTTGGGGGGCCGCCGCCCCACTCAACCGCTATCCTTTCCCCCTGTCACGTTTCAGGGGCAAGTAGGTGCCGGGCGGGGGCGGGTGGAGGGGGTCATACCCCTCCAAAAAATCCCGATTATAGCCGACACCATTGGTGGGACAGGGGAGCGGTAGGGTGGGGTCCACCCGCAAAATTTGCCTTCCAAAAAAAACTGGCCAATTTTCACATTTTTACCCTCTAACCCCCTCTAGAATTTGAAAAAGTGAATGGAACGAAAGCTATTATGAAGGTTTAAAAATACATATATTTCAATAAAAATATACTATTTGATGCCTTAAATTTCGCCAGATTAAATTAATTTTACGTTTCGCCGCAATTTTAAAGAAATTAACCCCCATTTTTTACGGAAATTCTAGGGAAACATTTTCCATTAATTTTTACGTATAAAAGATTAGTGTTACTATTTGTTGGAATAATTTTTCCTAATAATGTTTGAATATTTTAAGGGGTTAACAATTTTTGTTGCAAATTGGTTTTTCATGTCGATATTATTTTCAACTACTTTATTAATATTATCAATGTGCAGTTTATAATTATCATACTTTTTGTGAAATTAGCACCCATATTAAATTTTTATGCAAAACAATATATTTTGCACAGTTTTCAAAAAAAAGCATGAGCACTGTGGCAAAGGCAAAAAAGCACCCATTGCTAACAAAAGACACACAAAAAAGGAAAAAAAAGCGCATGACAAAAAAAGCGCATCAATCAGAATATTGCCTGGCGCGATGTTTATTTTTATTACGTTAAACTTTTGTTTGAGTTTTTATACAATTTGACGTTATTATTTCATTATAACTGCAAATTTTTCACTAGTTTTGATTCGTGTAAAAATTATAAGTAAATATTTTATAAAATATTTTTACAATCTTAAAACTTTTTCAAAACTTATTAAATTATTTATATTATTTTAGTGTTTCAATTATGATTGGTTTATTTTGTATTAAGAAATAAATATTGTGTAACAATCACAGAAAGTTATAAAAATTTTCAAAATCTTAGAGTTCTTTCAACCTCTTTAGCCCATAATTTAAAATTATTGTAACGGTTTAATAATTTTCTTCTTTCAAACCGATTTTCATTGCCAGTTTAATTCACAACTAACTTTTGTTTAGACATAATTTCGTAATAGTTATCTTAAAAAAGTTAAACCTAGTACATTCTGAGAGAGCATTTATATTTACCCCCAAAATAATTCATTCCAATGAATATATTGTAATACAAAAAAAATATATATTGTAAATAAATATAAACTACAATATGGGCAGAACGCGATTTGCAATGAATTTTTTAAAATTTTTTTTCCCACACAAAGCCCGCCTACACACAAAATAAAAAATTTGATAAATAGCGTATTTTATTTTTATTAATTATCCTATGCCAAAGAAGTATCAAATTCTTATTCTTAAAACGATAGAGAAAATGTAACCCGATTAACCTGGGTAAATTAAATTTTCACTCGCATTCTTAAGCACGTAAAAAGATGGTGCGAAATAGTTTAACAGCGCGTAAATACGACTACTTTGAAAAAACATTTTATTAATAGTAAAAACAGTAGGCCAAGCGTGATTATTTTAATTTTTTTGGAAAAACATCACAACTTTTAATAGTACAATCAACTGCCCATCGCAGTGTATGAAACATGACCAACACTAATTTGTATTAAATTTTTAGGGTGCAGTGCCAACGAGTCCATACTTTTAACTTTAAAAGCTTCCCTTCTTCGGCATAAGAATCAACCATTTTTAACGATTATAATTAATTTGTAGAATGAACGAGTCATAAAATCAATTTTAGATTAAAGACTGAAAAAAACTAAAACTATAAACTTAATTTAAACCTGTGATTTAATTTCATAGTAATTGGTGTAATTAATAGTTCTGACTCAAACATGCAACAAAATAAAAAAATTTCAGACAAAAACCATCACTGGTAATCGAAAAAACTTTAAACCGGGTTCAATATTTTTATTTTCGCTTAAAAATTAATAAATATAACGAAAATAACTCAAAGTTTGAATAACTTTTCATGAACTGTTTGTATTTCGGATAGAAAAAAAGTTTTTATAAAATTTGTTTAAAAATTAATAAAATCGTCCCGACAATCAAAAAAACGATACTAAATACTTGCAGAGGGTCCCAAAAGTTGACCCAGTACTCCCGCCAAAAATGGGACCGCGTCGAACAATTTAAATACGATTTCTGGTTTCCGGTGCTTCCATGTATAAATGAATTTGAAAATGTTAATAAAACTCAGCACCACCATTATAAACCAAAAAAACTGTAGATTTTATAAATAGAATAAAATTTCTCAGAAAACTGCTCCGATACTATTTTTTAATGTATTGTGATTGTTTTTATTGTTATTTTAATTGTGTGTTCTAATTATTAACTTTAGTAATATGTAGTATAGTGCGAAAAGAGGTTAATTTTTAGCTCTCACTTTTTATGCACAATTTTCCGTTTAGAATTGTCCGTTACATGTATTAATCAGATTTTTTTTATTTTTAGCATATTTTACTTTGTCAATACCTTAACATGTATTTAAAGTTTAGTTTTAAACAAAAAATACTAACTTTATAATAGCTTTAAAATATTTTTAATTTCACTAAATATTTAGGTTCAGCTTCATAATATGTTATAACGTAATATTTTAGTAAGACTTTTTTGTTAAGTTAATAGTTTACATACTTATTATAACGTAACAAAATAAACGCCGCTACACGATCCTTGTCATGCGCGTTTTTTTCGGTATTTTTGGCCTAATAGGTATTTTCCGCTTTGCCACGGGGTGCTTTTCCCGCCTAGCAAAAAAATCTGCAAGCCAAAAATAGCAATTTCCATCTTAAAAAAAAAAACTGTCCGGAGGGGTCTTAAAAATTTCATAATATAATAGATGTTTTGGTTTGGCAAAAACTTTCAAAATGTTTTCTTACTTTAATTTAGCAGACACTTATAATTTTTTTTCAAATTGGATTACTTACATAATTTTTTTTAATCTAACTTTTCAGGCCCAAATGCACAGTTAAACTTTTTTTATACAGAAGAGAATGCAGCATGCAGCCCAAAAATTATGCACAAAACACTCCGCAACTTTTCCCGAACATAAATTAGGTCTGAAACAGAAATTACCAAAAATAAATTGTATTGAACCAGAATAAAAAAGCAAAAATTATAGATATTAATAGAATGTCATTA
>JASAMX010020547.1:0-10287 GCA_030248175.1 Microlaimidae sp. YZB2_3 | reverse complement strand
ATGTAACGTACTTGGTTAGGTCATGCTCTATGTGTTTTATTTTAAAATTCTTTTCAAGGTTTTTTTTCTCGAAGATAATTTTTAAGGTAGGACTATACATTTGCAAAATTTTCAAAATTCCTTTAACATTTCAGCAATATTTTTTTAATATTTTTGTATTCCTATGATATCTTGATTTTTTAAAATTCTTTTGAAGATTTTTTTTCTTAAAGATTCTTTTTAAATAATTTTCTTTTTTTTTCTTAAGATTCTTGTATTCTTTTTAAGATAGAACGATACAGTTTAAAAATTTTCGCCCAGTTACCCCAAAACACGTTTTCGGGGGGTCCTGATTACGAATCCGACCTTCGTTTTTCGATTCAACCACCCGGGGGGGGCGCTAGGGGGGTGAAACCTCCCCCATGGGGGGTATTCTGACTATATACCAGTTTATCTCAAAACCACCTCAAAACACATACTCAGGGGTTTTCGTAGGTCCTGATTACAAATCCGACCTCCGTTTTTTGATTTGACCCCCGGGGGGCGCTAGGGGGTGCAACCCCCCCAATTGGGGGGCATTCTGATTATTTACTATACCATTATAATAGAGAGTGTCATTTAAATGGAGAGGCTTATTATAATGGCCTACTTTTCCGTACTTTTTTATATAGGAGTTGCACATTTTTCGGTATATTATATATTTTTGATTAAATTAGACGAAATAAAATAGACAAAAGATTTTTAAAATTTTACCATCTTAAGTTAAAGATAATTTGGAATACAGTTGTATGCATTCTTGTGTACTCTTTAAAGTTGAATTTTTATTTTGATTTAAAATTTTGAAATTTGATAAGAAAAAAAATCTTAAGGTTTATCCTCTTTAAACAAGCTAAATCTTTTTTGCATTGATTTTTTTATTTGTGAAACTTGTAAAGAGCTTTTTAGAAAGCTAAGAATGGGGGGATTTTTTTAGTGGATTGCACACGTGCATAATAAAAGACTAATCAAAAACGCGATGTTTTTTAAATTGTAAAAGCAAAGTTCTTATTCAATAAATCACCCTGAAAGATCAATTTATTTATTTTGCGTTAAGATACCGAACGATTTTGAAAAGTGCAGTTTTTAAAATGATAAGGAAGGTGTGTGATCACTCCTTTTTGCTGGTGAAACCGATTTTAAAAAAGCTCCCCTTGTTCTCAATTTTTAAAAAAATAAATTAATTTATCTAATTCATTTTATAATGTTCTAAATTTTCTGATCATTTTTAAATTTGCGGAAATTAAGAACTCAAGTGGGTCAGCTTGCAAAACGATTGAAGAGCTGCAATTTAAACGATTTAATAAATAGTAAATTTGTTTGCTTTATGTTTCAAAACGTTTCTGGTACTATTATTAATGTGGATATTAATTTTAATTATATCCAACATCGATATACAAAACTAGAAAGGAGAGGGCCCGTAGGGCCCTCGCCTTTCTAGTTTCTTTTTAATACGTGCGTTTTTCTCTTCTCCAAAGAGGTGTGTAATTTGATTTTTCAGAGCGATCACTTCTGTTTCTAAGAAAGATGAAAATTAGTAAATTAAGGCAATTTTTGTGTATCCAGTGTCTATATATAACCCCGAAGGGGCGTAAAGAGAATAAATTAAAAAAAGAAGAGTTCAGCGAATTTCTTTTGCTCATATTTGAGTGTTTATTGGCAGCGGTGCTCACGTGTAGATAGGTATATTAACTATATATTCTTTAACTTCCTCTGTGTTAAATATAATAGATTATGAAATTTAAAATAAAATTAAAATTGAATAGGTAGAAAAATAGACGTTTGATTTAGTTTGTTTGTGTGCATAACATTATTTACGAAGTTCTCGTCTCGATATTCGTTTTTTTATTAGTGATTATTTTAGTATCGATTATAAATTTTATACTTACTCAGGAAAATCACAAAAATAAAGGTGTGGGAATTTGGGAAATCAAAATAAGTATATATGTTGCACGAAGGGTGTGAGAAGGGGGGTTGGGTTGGGTTGGTTGGGTTTTAAATTATATAAAGCTTTTTTTAAAAACTATGTATTTTTAACGCTTTTAAAAGGTTTTCAAAAAAAACCTTTGATATAATTGTATGCAATATATAGCACTAGTCAAAAATAGGGCGGAGTTTTAAAAATGCTTCGGAGCTCTAAAAACCCAAGCTCTGCTCCAGAGCTCCAGAATTCGAAGCTTCGAGGAACATCACAAAACAATAATAGTGAGGAGGTTTCGATCCTTAATTACCATACATACTCCGGAGCTCAGGCCATATAGTGGAGTTCCGTCCTCCCTCTCTTTAATGATTAATTTTATAACCTTAGTGCTTCGGAGCTCATAGAAACATCAATATCATTTTTTATTTCTATCCTTATCGAAAATAAATTTCAGATAAAGAACCAAAGACGGATGGCTAAAAACACTACAAGTACAAGCCATCCCACTAGCCCGGTCAAAAAGCAGCAGAAGAAAAACACCGATTCCAAAGGAAAGGTCCGCGTAAACTAACGCTTCCCCGGCTAAAAATAACCCCAAAAAAACTTATTTCCAGTTGTTTAAAGTTTACTTGAAATGCGAAAAGTGGTCGGAACAATAATGTCGTGACGCCTAGCTGGTAATCAAACATATATTAAGATGCTAAAAATGCATTTTTCTTGCATTAAAAGCAGTGCAGCGTATGTCATTATAATAACATCCGGTAGGTATTTTTAAGCATACATGGGCACGGGGGGGTTAGGGGGTTAGCGTTAACCCCCCCACTCAGAAGTGGGGGGGGGGAGAAAAGGTTAACCCTCCCTAATATTGGAAAAATGAAGAAAAAAATGTCTTTAAAATGACTTCTAACTGCCTCCAAACTTAAGTTTTGAGGTCAAAATGAATGTTTTAAACAGTAAAAAGCTCAAAAATGCAATAAAAAGCCCTTTTTGACCTAAAATTAGCGTTTTTTACCTATTTTTTCTTTCAAATCGAAAAACGATATGGGTAAAATAAATTGCACTCCAGAAAAAAACGATATGGGTATTTTGCGTTTCTCGGATTTTAACCCCCAACCCCTAACCCCCCAACACCTAATTTGGGGTTTAACCCCTCCTCCCCCCACTCCTGACCAACTTGCTCATGTATGCTTTCAAGTTAACTCAGCTCAGCTCTTTAGTATTGTTATTTGTTTAGTATATAATTTTGTTTTTTGATTTAGTATTGGCAAAAGGTATAACGGGGTGTATATGAAGACCCATATCAGCATTTTAAAGGAAAATTGTTTTGCCTTATGTTAATATTAACTTTATTGTTAATTAGTTGGAGGTTGTGTTGTTTCGTTTTGGCACTGTCGATTTTGTGCACCCAATAATAGCACCAAGGGTTTATAGGTGGTGCGGCAGTAGCATATTTTCTACCTATATATCTATAATTAGTTAAAGACATATTACACAAGAAGCCACTAGAAATATAATTAAATTATCGTTAGTAGATCAGGTTCGGCCGAATTAAACATATGATCTAATCTGATTCGGCCAGATCTAAAAATACCGATGCGGTTGATTCCTGCTTGGACCATCCTCCTAGCTTAAAAAGGTCATTTTACTCGAGTTTAGCAACCCTATTTATATAGCTTCCATTTAAGGTCCAAGCTCACCTGTGATTATAAAATTAAAATGTTATTGTTGGCTTCCTGATATTATTTCATTGGCCGCAACAGCGATGTTATTACAATGACATTCACTAGTCCTTTTTTTATACAAGAAGGTGTCACTTGACATCACACAGAAACAGAGTGTCAACATGTCACTTAAAAAAATCGAAAAACTATCTAAAAAGTCTGAAGGGCAAAAAATATTTGTGTTTTTATAAAAAAATTTTATATAGTAAAATCCGATTTAAGTGAGACTTTGTCATACTCTACATCCAAGAGCAACGCGACACCTGGAAGAAAAAAAAATCAAAAATCACCTGGTTATATAAAAATTTTTTAGCCTATTGAAAAAATTTACATAGTCATTCAGTCCACCGAAATAAAATTTTCGGTAGTTAAGAAGCTAAACCGCGGTATTCGTCCGCATTTGATATGACGTTATTTTCCCTCCTGGAATGGTAGTTTACGCGGATGAACTCAGTCGTCGCCGACTTCCAGGGGCGAGGATTCCGCCCTCCGGCTGCGTCACGTGATTCTGGGAGACACCGTGGGACACGGAAGTTTTGGAAAGGTCAAAAGTGAGTGATTTTGATAATTATATTGTTGTTAAACTTTCCGTTGTTTTGATGTTTCTGAAGTATGACATGCTATAATTACAAAATATAAATTAAAGTCAACGGTGATGATAAAAGGTCTTGAGTGAATAGTTTTTAGATGTATTGTAAAGAAATCCCGTTGTTTTAATGTTTCAAAAATACGAAATTCTATTTAAATAAAAAATAAAGTCGACGAGTGATGGTATAGCGTCTAGCACGACAGCAAATACGATAAGGTGCTGTGGCTCGCGATTACAGATTCAAATCCTGTATCGTCCGATATCGATTGTTTTGTTTTGTTGAAACCCGCTTTATTTGTTCCGGTATTTTTGGGTGCTGGAACGTGTGGAAAATTTGGATTAATAAAAAATAGAGACAGGTACTCGTACTATAAAATTATGCCTTGTTTATGCAGCATTTACCATATTTTATTCAATAAAATGTTGCTTTTACAAACATCACACCCCCCTCCAGATTTTGAGTTTGTCTTCTCAGGTTCGACCCCGCCTGAAATCTAGTGGGAGTCGCACCCTCCTGCCTCCTCCCCTAGGACCCACCCATAGGTGGGCAGGGGGGGGGGTGGGGGGGCGGGTTATACCCCCCCCCCAAAATTTCGGATTTTGCTGACACCCCCCCTTGAATTTGGGGTAGTCGGGGACACCCCCCCCCCCCAAATTCGCCTCCCAAAGAAAAATTTTTAAGTGTTATAAAAGGACTAAAAATTTTTTCCGCGCTTCGCGCGGAGTGTTTATTACCTTATTTTCCCGTTTATTGCCGTTTATTACCTTTAAATTCCCCCGCTACGCGGGCAGTTTAAATTTCCCTGCTACGCGGGCAGTTTAAATTGGCAATTTATCTTAGTTTTTCAATTTCAAATCGATTATCCCATTCAGTAGTTAAGGCATACATGTTTAATAAAACTACTATAAAACACTATTATCTTTTTTTAACACATGTTCTAAATGCAAGTCCGTAGCCAGGGGGGGGATTGGGGGGATTAATCCCCCCCTCAAATTCTGGGAAGGCAAAAAATTTCGTAAGGGTTTTTTTAAAAATTTAGAAAAAAAATTTTTTTTTCCAAATCACTCTGTAATGTATTAAAGCTATCTAAAATGCATTATTTAAAGTGATTTAGGTTAATAAAAGCTCTTATTTATAAAAAAGGAATTATTTATAATTCAAAACATTAGTGCAGTGAGTTTAAAAATATTGTATTTTTGTTTTGTGTGAAAATATTTGCATAAAAGCGGCAGTATCAAAGAGCGGGAAGTCACGATTCAACCACTTTTTTGGTATAAAAAAGCGGTTTAAATAAATAAAGATTCAGTACTTAAATTTAGGTTTCCTGATGCCTTTTAAAAGCTTAAAATTAAAAATTTTTCTACTCTGGGGCCATTCTGCCCCACGGACCACCTTGACAAGGAGCTCTGCCCCTTGACCCCACTGGGGGCTTCCACCCTCCAGACCTCCCATTTCTGGGGGGCTCCCGCCCCCCAGACCCCCTTGTGGGCCCCTATAAACCACCTTCCAAAAAATCCCCCCCCTCAATTCAAATCCTGGCTACGGCCCTGAAATGTATAGTATAGCTATAAAAAACCTTAAATTTTGTAATTACTATCATTTGGAATTAAAATTCCTAGTGTATTTTAGCGCCTCAAATTATAAATTTTTTTTATTCGGGGGGCATTGTTCCCCCCGAACCCCCCTGACTGATATTTTAAGATCACAGAAAATTATGTAGAAATTAGGTAAAAAAACAAAAGTAAAAGGTATGTTCACGCGAACACCAGGAGACGATTTTTAAGCCGTTTTTAGTATATATTTTAAAAAATTTTCGCCTCCGGCGGCTGGGGGGACACCCCCCAAACCCCCCGGCCGACGCTTCGCGTCGGCTGGCGCCGCTACGCGGCGCAGGCGGCAGCGCTTCGCGCCGCTTTGACAACACTTTTTCTACCCTCCCCCAGACTGACGCCCCCGAAATGAAATCCTGACTGCTCCACTGCACATTTTTATTAAAAGAATTAAAAAAATAAATTTTATAAGTTGCAATAAGATCTTATTTTAATTTTACACAGTTTTAAAGCATTTATAAGCTTGTTTTACGTTTTTTTACGCGTTTTAAGCTCATTTTAAGGCAGCGCGGAAATATTGGGTACACCCCCCCTCAAAATTTGGGTCTTACTGGACACCCCCCCTAAAATTTGACCCCCCCCCTATACCCCCCCAAAATCCGAGAGGCTGCCCACCTATGGACCCACCTCCTAGATTTTAAAATGGCATTTACCCGAGGAAAAACCCGTTAGCTTCGGCGAATCTTAGCTTCTAGATTTTTCCAGAGCTCCACACCATCCTACCTCTAGAGCTCCGGAGCATGATATTGGAGGGTAGGAACATTCTCATTGTTATTTTATGTCGTCTGTATCTATGTAATATATATTAGTGATTTTTTTCTGAATTCCGTTTATCTGAGCTCCGGAGCAAAACTTAGAGCTTAAATATAGATATAAATAAATAATTTTATTCGCTTAAAGCCGGACAACACTAAAGCATTTTATTATAATGCACTTGAATACGCGTTCTCTTTGTTAGTAATGATAATTCACTCTTGAAGAGCAGGTTAAAATCATATTGAAAAATGATTCTTCATTAATAGTATTGGTCACGTTCATTTTAAAACTTGTTAGGTACAGTTGTTATTTTCATTTTTGATTGATGCCATTTGACTGGCCTTTTTGATCAAAAATTCCAAGTGCAAACAAAGAGTCTCCTAAAATTGAATCCATAGATCTTGCTGAAATTCGAGACACAACCGTACAAAAAAAACCGTTTTTTTTTTGAGTTTGCATCATTTTTGCGATTTATTATTCACCGTTTTTGTACTTTATTATTTCGTTTTTGTAATTTATAAACTAACAATTTATTGTATATAATTTAGGCGGGAAATTCGAACATACGGGTGAAAAAGTGGCTGTAAAAATTTTAAACCGAGGAAAAATCAAAGCTTTGGATGTGGCGACGAAAATCAGAAGAGAAATTATTACATTGAGAAATCTCAACCATCCACATATTATACAGCTGTATGTAAATTATTAATACCTAGCGCCCGTGACGTCCAGAAATATTTGAAATATTGAGTTTTTAAAGAAAGAATGCCAAACAAACAACTAGTTTTTAGTTTTTTTTTGCTGAAAAATGAGCGATCCAGGATTTAAACCTGTAATCTTTGGCTAACAGGAGAAAACTCCGCAGCTGACTCCGCAGCGGAGTTTAAGCCTACGCCTTCCTAAGCCTAAGCAAAGCCTAAACACAACCTAAACTTTCTTCGCGCAGCTATTTGTTAAAGTTTAGGTTGTTTTTAAGGCTTTGCTTAGGCTTAGGAACGCATAGCCTTAAGCTTAAAAAAGGTTATTTCACTCCAGGTAACTCCGTTGCAGAGTCAGCTGCGGAGTTTTCTCCTGTTAGCCTAATCTTTAGCCTTGGGACCTCAATAATAGCGCCCTGCGTTGCAGCATCACGCGCCAGCTTTTTTTTCTAGGCGGGTCCAAAATTTTGGTACTAGGGGGGTGGACCGCTCAGTCTCCCCCCCCAAAAAACACCTATGCTCAGAAATGGGGGGAGAAAGATTAACCCCCCCCCCAATTTTGGAAAAATGAAGAAAAAAATGTCTTTAAAATGACTTCTAACTGCCTCCAAACTTAAGTTTTGAGGTCAAAGTGAATGTTTTAAACAGTAAAAAGCTCAAAAATGCCATAAAAGGGCTTTTTGACCTAAAATTAGCGTTTTTTACCTATTTTTTCTTCAAAATCGAAAAACGATATTGGTAAAATGCACCCCAGAAAAAACAATATGGGTATTTTGCGTTTCTGGGATTTCAACCCCCCAAATTTGGGGTTTAACCCCCCATTCCGGACTAACTCCCCACTCCACTTGCCAACTTGCCCATGTATGCCGTACCCCCCTAGCTTTTTAAGAGGGATCGACCAGGGGTAGACCAGTTTGAATTTTAGAAGGATGTCAGGAGGGGTCCGATTTTCAAACAAAGTTATTTTAGATCCTTAATTCAAGTGTTTTTAGCACTAATATAAAATTATACACCAAAATAGGCTTTTTATGTACCGGTATAAAAAATGTACAAAAGTATTGTCTTTCACTACAAAAACGTGTTTGTGACAGTAAATTTTCACCTAGATTCTACCCAAAATTTGGCTCAGAAGAAAATTCTAGAGTGGATTAGGGTGTCAACTTAAAAAATATTTTTTTTGGGGGGGGGGGGGTCCAAAATTTCGAAGCTAAGGGAAGAGGGAGGTGGACCCCACCCTACCCGCCTCCCCATATGCTCATGTATGGATCAGATTTATTTTGTACCGGAATTATTTATTTTGGTTTTTATGCTGTAAATTTTTACTTACAATGTTCGTGTTTAGTTACGATGTTATCTTCACACCTACAGATGTGTTTATGATAATGGAATTCGCCGCTGGCGGAGAAATCTTCGAATATATAGTTTCCAAAGGAAAAGTAAGCGTACTAATTAATATAACTTCAAAACTCCAGTAGGCTTCGCAGCATACATGGGCACGGGGGGGGTTGGGGGGGGGTTAACCCGATCCCAAAATTCTGAGAAGAGGGTTTAACCCATACATGGGCACGGGGGGGGGGGGGTTGGGGGGGGTTAACCCCCCCCCCCAAATTGTGAGAAGGGGGGTTTAACCCCCCCCACTCAGAAGTGGGGGGAGAGAAAAAGTTAACCCCCCAATTTTGGAAGGCGCTAGGAAAAAATACATTCTGCATAATATCTTCGGAAAGAATCTCTTCTGCAAGAATAACTTTTGCAAAAATACATTCCAGTAAAATATCTTCGGAAAAAATAACTTCTCGCCGTGCGTCGCGGAAGATATTATGTTGGAAGGTATTCTTTCCGCCCTTTAAGAAATAAACCGACGAGTGAGACGCGCAGCGAAATTAAAATAAAGCAATCTTATAACTTAAAACATTGCCAACTATGCGAATTTATAAACCAAAAACTGTTTGACTGATGTTAATTTGTGCTAAATTACTACACTACGCTTCAAATATAAATTAATACACTGGTAAATTTATTAAACTAAATTACTAAATTAAAAGTACACTGGTTTGTTTAATTCTAAACTTAAAATTACTAGCTTATGGACAAATTAAAAACTTAATGCTTCTAAAAACTTAAAGTATAAAATCATACTAGTGTAAAAGGTTTTAAAAGCAAATTAACACTTAGTTTTAATAAAATTTATTTTCCTGAGCCTAAGCAAAACCTTGAAATCGAGCGAAATTGTATTGTAATGCATTTTTTAATAATGTTTTATTAAAAAATCTAATTTTTGTTATCAATGGTTTGTAATGTTTTAAATAATACGATTTGTTTATTTTTATTCCGCTGTGCTAAACTTTATGGTTTTGAAAACTCAGTATAAAACATTCTTCGTTAGTTTTAAATGCTTTAAAAATTATTCAAAACTTTGTTTTAATTAAATTTATTTTCTTAAGCCTAAGCAAAACCTAAAATCAATCTAAATTGTATTATGATACGATATTAAATAATACTTCTTTAAAAAAATGTTGATATTTTTATTATTCAGAGGTTGTGCGTAATGTTTTAAATTATAAAATTGTTTATTTCCATTCCGCTGCGCGCCTCACTCGTCGGTTTATTCATCCAACGTTCAGCGTTAGAAGGGCGGAAAGAATACCTTCCAGCATAATATCTTCTGCGACGCACGGCGAGAAGTTATTTTTTCCGAAGATATTTTACTGGAATGTATTTTTGCAAAACTTATTATTGCAGAAGAGATTCTTTCCGAAGATATTATGCAGAATGTATTTTTTCCGGACACCTTTTGGAAAAATGAAGAAAAAAAATGTCTTTAAAATGACTTCTAACTGCCTCCAAACTTAAGTTTTGAGGTCAAAATGAATGTTTTAAGCAATAAAAAGCTCAAAAATGCAATAAAAAGGCATTTTTGACCTAAAATTAGCATTTTTTACCTATTTTTCCTTCAAAATCGAAAAACGATATGGGTAAAAT
>JASAMX010020546.1:0-41489 GCA_030248175.1 Microlaimidae sp. YZB2_3 | reverse complement strand
TCGAAACAGCGTTTCGATTTCTCTAAATTTCCGTCTTTTAAATATCGGGTTCCGCAGCGCTCGCGCGTCACCTAAGATCAATTCATTTTAATTTTTTATTATTTTTATTGTTGCCATATGGCTGCTAATTAGAGGTTAGGATATTTGTTCGCTCTCCCGTCTGAAAATTAGTAATTTTTATAAAGATAAGGAATTAGTAATCTAACCAAAAAAATAACCACAAGAGAATGGGTATTACTGAGTGAGTTACTTAATATGTAATTCAGTAAGGAAAAAAAGTGTCACACAAGTACCCTAGTACCCAATGCGTAACTTAGAAAAAAATACGTTTTTCACATAAACAGAGGTTTAACTACGGGAAATAGAGCATATACAAGAATAAAATTCAGGGGCCAGGCGGCAATTTATCATTTACGTGCAAAAAATTAGCTCCAAATATTTACCACAGGAAAAAATATTTCGGGGGGACCCAAAACGAAAGTCAAAAAAGTTAAGCAAATTAAACTTATTAGTATGAAATTCATATATGTTTAGTAAAAGTTTTTAGGTTTTTAGTATCAAAAAAATATTGGTAATATTTCAGTTATTTAAAATGTTTAGATTTTTTATTGGCTAAAGAGCTATTTAAGATTTTGTTGATTTGCACATGATGCCATCAAGAAATCGGTTAACCGAGGCGCAGTGACTTAACCTATTTAATAGAAAGGGGAAAGAGCGCTCCGCGCTCTTTCCTGATTAAAAAATAATGCCATAAATATATTTTTTAGAAATTTTTTCGCATTTTTTGAAAACTTTTTAATAGCTAAAAAATAGTCTTACAACTCTATAATTTAATGGCCATTAAAATGTTTTATTGGACCCTATTCGGAAATCGCCTACTATTTCCACTTGCGTGTTACCAGCCAAATTTGACACTAAATCTTTAATTTCAGTAGAGTCATTTCCAGATTCGGGAAGCCCACTGAGATTTTCCATGCTCCTTTTTCTTGACGTCCATCTTATTCATGTGATCTCGGAAAATATCATTTAACGTTGTTCCAGGTAGGAATACCAGCGTAAAAATTCCTTCGACATTTGACTTTCTTACAAATAACATTCTGGTAATAATACCATCGAAGCAATTTGACAATCTGACTGATTAACCTTCGTGCTCATTTTTTCCTGAACCTAAGCAAAACCTAAAAATCAAGGTAAATTGATTCCGATGGTCAATTAGTGCGAATATGAAATTGCCGGATGGGTATTTTTACCTGAATGTCATTTGTCGAAAGTTTTTTACTTAAAGCCTATAATTTGACGCACGAACTAATCCAATACTGGAAATGTTAAAAAAAACTATTTAGCACTGGGAGCAGCTGTTTACCAACGGCCGCCATACGTCGCCCACAATAGTGGAGAAAATCTGCGGCTTCAAAGCACTCTGGACGACTGTTTTAGCTTGCGGAAACGTTCCTCCAAAAACCCCTTTTCAGCTGTCCACGAATCTCGCTCTGTTTCAAGGTCCGATCTTTTAGCTCCCAATAGTATTCACTTTAGCAGAAATCGAATTTATTTTGATATTCATGATTCAGCAGTTGTAGTTGGAATCATATTGTGATTCTTTTGTTTTCCTGTTTATATGGTTCGCGCTAACTGTATCACAATACCACATTAAGGAATTCATTTTAACAAAGTTGAATAAAACTTGCTATGTATTATAACTGGGGAATTATAGTAATTTTATATTTTATGTTCTTTTATTATTATTCTTATTATTTTAACACCAATGTATTAAAATTTTTATTTTATCAGCAAGCAGTACACTATTACAAAATTTAATTAAGTGTCACCGGAAAGCCATGTGAACTTCATGCGCAAACATGGGTGATTTTATCCTGTAACCATTTTAGTTATGGAAGTATGCGTGGACAGAGCAAAAAGTGTGTTATAAACAAATTAGCTTTTTTGACATCGAGTAGTAATTAATTATTGTAAAAATCGTCTATCTTTATTGCATAAAGTGGATAATGTAAGTCTTTGACAACAATAGTAAAGACACTGTGTTTTTATTGGGGTTTCGAGAATTAATCTTTGGATCTTAAAAACAGTAAAATTGTGCAATATTGATGCAATTTCAAAAACCAAACCATGTGTTTTAATTGTATTTTAACAACACTTAGATTAAAGTGGAGTTATAGGCGTAAAACTGTTACGTTAAAAAAAAGCAAGCGTTTTCGATATAAGTATGAAATCCAAAATCTTTTCCAAGCCAAAAGAATCACAAATAATTCCAACTACAGCTGCTGAATCATGAATACCAAAATAAATTCGATTTCTGCTGAAGTGGATACTCTGGGAGCTAAAAGATCGGACCTTGAAACAGAGCGAGATTCGTGGACAGCTGAAAAGGGGTTTTTGGAGGAACGTTTCCGCAAGCTACAACAGTCGTCCAAGTGCTTGAAGCCGCAGATTTTCTCCACTATTGTTGACGACGTCTGCCAGCAGTTGGTAAACAGCTGCTCCCAGTGCTAAATGACGTTCCCAGTAATTATTCGTGCGTAAAAATACCTTCGGTAAAAAACTTTCGACAAATGACATTCAGGTAAAAATACCATCCGGCAATTTCATATTCGCACTAATTGACCATCGATCAATTTACCTTGATTTTTAGGTTTTGCTTAGGTTCAGGAAAAATAAGCACGAAGGTTAATCAGTCAGATTGTCAAATTACTTGATGGTATTATTACCAGAATGTTATTTGTAAGAAAGTCAAATGTCGAAGGAATTTTTACGCTGGTATTATTACCTGGAGCCGTTAAATGATCTGTTTCAAGATCACATGAATAAGATGGACGTCAAGAAGGAGCATGGGATATTCAGTGGGCTTCCCGAATCTGGAAATGACTCTACTGACGTTAAAGATTTAGTGTCGAATTTGGCTGGTGACACGCAAGTGGAAATAGTAGACCATTTCCGAATAGGGTCCAATAAAACATTTAATGGCCATTAAATTATAGAGTTTCAAGACTATTTTTAGCTATTAAAAAGTTTTCAAAAAATGCAAAAAAATTTCTAAAAAATATATTTATGGCATTATTTTTTAATCAGGAAAGAGCGCGGAGCGCTCTTTCCCTTATATTAAATAGGTTAAGTCACTGCGCGGTTAACCGTTGTTGATGGCGTCATGTAAAATCAACAAAACCTTAAATAGTTCTTTAGCCAATTAAAAATCGAAACATTTTACATGACTAAAATATTACTAATATTTTTCTAATACTAAAAACCTAAACTTTTGCTAAACATGCCTGAATTTCAAACTAATAAGCCTAATTTGCTTAACTTTTTTGACTTTCGTTTTTTTTATGGTCCCCCAAAAATTTTTTACTGCGTAAATATTTGAAGCTGATTTTTTGCACGTAAATCTTAAATTGGCGCCTCACCTGAATTTCATTCTTGTTTATGCTCTATTACACGTACTTAAACTTCTGTTTATGTGAATAACGAGCAATTTTTTTCTAAGTTATGCATGGGATACTAGGATACCTGTGTGACACTTATTTCATTACTGAATTAAATATTAAGTAATTTTACACAGTAATACCCATTCTCTTGTGGTTATTTTTTTGGTTTAGATTATAATTCCTTATCTTTTTATAAAAATTACTAATTTTCAACGGGAAGAGCGAACAAATATCCTAACCTCTAATTAGCAGCCATATGGCAACAATAAAAATAATAAAAAATTAAAATGAATTGATCTTAGGTGACGCGCGAGCGCTGCGGAACCCAATATTTCAAAAGACGGAAATTTAGAGAAATCGAAACGCTGTTTCGATTTGGTCTTTTTTTATGTGGAATACCATGAAGCTACAATCACTCCAAAAATTTAATGCCAGCAAAGAATGGTCTGGGTAACCTCGTAAAATTGTATGGAACCTGGAAAAACCATCTACAATGGTGTGGTTATGTTGTTTAAAAATAAACCATCAATCCAGAAAAATTAAGCACAAAACACAAGTCCAAATAAAGCTAATTCCCCAACAAGTGGTTAACTCAGGTCTTACTAAAAAAATTGAAGCCATTTTTAACCCGTTCTCAAAATGATTTAAAATACCCCAAGGGCGTGATAAACCATAGTGCTTTGAAAAAAACCGAAGAAGAACACACTATTTTATATGGTCCTTTCAGGTTCCATACAATTTTACGAGGTTACCCAGACTTAACTGTTGTATAGTATACTGCTTAAAATTACATTGAAATTTTGAATATGAAAATAATTGTATTGATATCATGAGGAGACCATGACGTTTCTTTTAAACTAAGTAAATTTTTTAATGTTTTATATCTTTAATAAATGACATTGAATTCAATACATTAAAAGGCGGAAATTCTAGCAAAAGCCGAAACAAAGTTTTGAAAAAAAGCCCTATATTAAATGGTAGTATAAAACTACATAAGTCTAAAAAGTAAATGTCAGAAAAGACTGAAACAAGACTCTTTAAAACCTGCAAATCAATAACAGATTTTGTGAAATTTTCAGAAAAACAAAACCCAATAAAAACAATACGTGTAAAAGCTTTAGTTTGCGTTTTTTAACCATTAATAAAACTTAATTCACATAAATTTTCAACAAAGTGGATTAAGCTTTAACATGAGTTAACCAGCTGTAAATACCACGGTATTAGTTAAGTCACACGTCGTCAAAACGATACAAAAAAAGTATAACGCAAGCGTCACAGTCACGATAAAAAAATTTTTGTCAAAATAAATTATCGCATTGTGCATTAAATTTTGTAATATATCATTATTTTCGTATAAAGCAAAACATACCTCTATATTCACGGCTTTTTAAAACCAAATCAAGTTCTATGTCCAAAAAACATTGAAAAATTCAGATTTATTATAAGGCGACTTTTAATTTAAATACTTTGACAGCTAATTCGTTTTAATAAATAGAAACATTAAAGAAAGAGTCGTCTTATATTAAATCTGAATTTTTCAATGTTTTTCGGACTTAGAACTTGATATTTGGTTTTAAAAAGCCGTTACTATGGCGGTATGTTTCGCATTATATGAAAATAATGATAAATTACAAAATTTAATGCACAATGCGATAATTTATTTTGACAAAAAAATTTCATCGTGACTGTGACGCTTGCGTTATACTTTTTTATATCGTTTTGACGACGTGTGACTTAACTAATACCGTGGTATTTATAGCTGGTTAACTCATGTAAAAGCTTAATCCACTTAGTGAAAATTTATGTGAATTAAGTTTTATTAATGGTTAAAAAACGCAAACTAAAGCTTTTACACGTATTGTTTTTATTGGTTTTTGTTTTTCTGAAAATTTCACAAAATCTGTTATTAATTTACAGGTTTTAAAGAAACTTGTTTCAGTATTTTCTGGCATTTAGTTTTTAGACCTATGTAGCTTTATACTATTCCATTTAATATAAGGCTTTTTTCGAAACTTTGTTTCGGCTTTTGCTGGAATTATTTATAAAAAATGTTTTTTTCACTTATTTTTTTTATACATACATTGATTTTCCTACATTAACTTCTTGCAATTTCGAATTTAAATTTGTCATTAGAGAAGTAATTTAATATAAATATTTTTATATATTAATGTATATTAAAAGTATTTAGGTACGGGTGTCTTTAGAGCCACAAGCACGGAACTTGGAGCCATAAGAAATTTTTGGGAATTTGGAGCCACGAGCAATGGGAATTTGGAGCCTTTAAGAAAAAAATTGGTTTGCGGTTAGATTTAGGTTTCGCTTAGGCTTAGGTAAACGTTTTAGCGATTTTTATTTTCGGCTCCAAGTTCCGTATTTACGGCTCCAAGTTCCCCACTTACGGCTCCAAATTCCCTATTTTTGGCTCCAAGTTCCAGCTCCAAGTTCCCAAGGCTCCATCGACCCTAAATCAGTATTTACTCATTTAATTTATGTTTTGAAATATTTAAGCCCAAAAAAATATAAATATGATTTGAAAACTGATGCTCTGCTGAGTCAATTTAGTGTAATTTTTCTTGCAATTGCTTATTGTGTGAATAAAAATTAGTTTTTTTTTGCGATTTCGGGATAGTGAATATGCAGTATTTGTGTTTCAAAAAGTTTAAACAAAGTAAATATCAATTTAAACGTCAACAAAAAAGTAAATACACAAGATTAACATTACTAAAAGGAGTATATACTACACCGTCATATTATTGAATTTGTAAATGCAATAATGCCGGAACTTTCGTGTCTCGGAACTCTCGTGTCTCTCTCCCAATCATAACAATTGTTCAAAAAAATAATACTATAGTATTATATTTAGGTTTCATAAATGCAAGTCTACTGTATGCCATAAGTGTAAAGATTAAGTTTGGATAACTAGTTTTGATTTTTTTATAACATAAACAGATTACATAAACCATATTACAAAATGTTTTTGTGAATTTTATAATTGGATCAACGGCCGAGCAACCAAACAAATTGAAATGGTTTGCACAGTTAAATCCTGCGCTGTTTCAACTATACGGTAGCATTTAGACAAATTATTAATAGGCGAAATATAAACCACCCCTACGATGGCAACTACTAATAGTTTACCTATATTATGACAAAAGCTGAATTTTTAGTGTTTTTTTTTAATTTGTATTGGTAAAAAACAATTTGATATTCAATTCAAAGTAGTGCAAATAAATTTATTGTTTGCTATGTGAATACCACATTTTTTTTTTTAATTTTGATATAAAATTTCTGAAAGGCCATTATTCAATTTAATTTATTATTATAGTCACAATAAAGTTAAATGCAGTAATTACCTCCCTCCTCCCTTTTGACCTCTCCAAGCTGCACAAACCATGAAAGGAAACATCAGTAATGTTAAAAGTTTTTTTTTCATTTTTTTTTTGAAATTAAACGCCATAAATCAAACATGAATTAACCACAATCACTTAACAACGTATAATATTTTGCGTACTTGAGTCTTCATAAGTCCCGCTGTTAACACCGCTTTGTCTGTTTCAAAATATGGTCATTAATTTTAGCTGTCATTAAAATGAAATATGTAATTTTCTTAAAGATAGACTCATTAATTAAGATTTTATTAGTTTTTTAGAAAGAAAACCTATTAAATTAGTTAAATTTATAACTAAAATTTCTCAGTCTCAGTCCAAAGTGTTAAATAGCTATGTGCTCGTCTGATTACACCCTTAAATTTTTTTATAAAAGCTATGTCTTCAATGTTACGACAAAACCAAGCAACCTTAACCTAAAAACGTCGATTATGAATTGTTTCGTTAAATTTTTTTAAAACAAGGAACCATATAAATTAAATTATAGCCGATATAAAATATATTTGTCGTGTTAACAAATAAAAAGCTTGTAAACATTCACTGGTATATAGAATTTGGACTCAATTCGTCTGTTGTGGCAGGAAAATTTTGAACAGAATCCAATATTTAATGTCATCACTTTTTGGCACGTTCTATTTAATTTAAAAACATTTATTCACTAACTTTCATTTACGTTAAACAAAAACAGTTCATACTATTTAAAAAATGCATATTAAGTTATTTTTGACAATATAAAAATATTGGACTGGGTCCCAAAAGTGGATCGAGTCCATGGTTTTCACGCGAAAATAAGCGGACCCAGTGCGAATGGTCCCAGAGTAAGTATTTATTAATACCAGTGAAAGTTATAGAATTGTAATGTAATGTCACTATTTTCATATACTTCTTCATTGTTATCATTAAATATAGGTTTATTCACGTATTAAGAGTGAGTCCACGGTACACAAGAGTACTTGGACAGGAAAACGAAAACTCATATTTTTGTGACCAGTCAGAAAGTAGAAGAAACCACCCTTTAATTTAAAAAACGTGCTTTAGTTAGGAATGGATAGAGAAAAGTTTGACTTAAAGTCGCGTCAATTTTAAAAATCACAGTATTTCTATTTTCGCTTCAAAGGTGCGGTGCGGAGTCAAACTTTTTGTTTTCGATTTTGATAATTGTTTTGTGAAAACCTTATTCCTGCCCCTAAAAGTCCACAAAAAATTTTTTAACAAAATATTTCTAGTGGTTCAGGAGTTACGACTCCCCAAAAATGGCGTTTTTCGACAATTCTGTACGTGAAAGATTACTCAATGGGTATAACGATTTAAGTTACAAATTATGCACTCAAAGAAAGCGGATTTTTTTGCTTTAATTTGATACCTTGATCGTTAAGATTGGTGCATTACTTGTTGAAATATTGCGTTTATCGTACAAAAAATCCGCGATTTTTTTCGTTAAAAACACCAAACGACGCGATTTTATGAAGTTTGACCAGCCTTTTTTTCCTTCACTTCGTGTTTTTAGCAAAAAAAATCGAGGGTTTTTTTGTACGAGAAACGCAATATCTCGACAAATACTGCACCAATTTTAACGATCAAGGTATCAAATTAAAGTAAAAAATTAGTCGCTTTTTTGAGTGCATAATTTAAAACTTAAATTGTTATACCCATTGAGCAATATCTCACGTACAGAATAGTCAAAAAACGTCATTTTTGGGGGGTCATAACTCCTGAACTCTGGAGATATTTTGTTGAAAAAACTTTTGTGGGCTGTTGAGGGCAGAGATTTTGGCAAAAAATTATTAAAATCCAATACAAAAAGTTTGACTCGCTACCGCACCTTTAAATTAATTTAAAAATAATATAAAAATACGTCAATCACATGCTCATCAAACATGCTTTTAGAATTGTATTTATTTTTGATTCAAGTGTAAGTGTCAGTATAGTTGTGAGATATTTTAATTATTAAAGAAAACTACTAAAAAATTTTGTTTTTTTTTGACAGTTTTTGACGTCTATGTCAGAATCGTATGAACAAATCACAGTGTTTCTACAGGATCGCAAAAGAATTCAACACGCTCTGGCGCATTTTTGATGTACATAGATGTGTTAGAACACGATACCCTAATTAATTTTTATTAAGTAAATAAATTTTAAAATCACTGTTTTTTAACCAAAAAAAGGCAATTTTCGTCAAAAAATAGCGACTAAAAATTTATTTACTTAATAAAAATTAGTGAGAATAAAACAAGCAAACAAAAAAGGTACGGGGTTTTTGTCTTTGGAGCCACAAGTAGGAAAATTCGAGCTGTCAGAACGTTGGGAACTTGCAACTGGAACTTTTAGCCCTAAATCAAACATTCCTTTAGAGTAAAGTTTAAAGTCACTTCACACTTTCAGCTAGAAGATCCCAAATTAAGGCCCGATAAGTTCCGTATTTTAAATTTCATAAATTAAAAACTTATACAGTAAGGGCTAGTTTACACCGGAGTGGCAAGTAAAGTCACAGCGCATTTTGCTCGCATTTACACAGTTACATCTTGTCACCGCGGTGTGAAAGTGGTATAAATTGTCATTTATCACTTCCGTGTGAACTGAGCCTAGTTAGCTTTTTAATTTTTTTTAAAAATTTTTTCGTTAAAATGATCTTTGTTTGTCGTCACAAAGCGAAAATACGATAAAATTTAATTATCCACTTGTTCCCACGACACTGATAAAGGTTGTCGCCAAAAGAAAATAAAATAAAAACGTAAATGACAATATTTTTTATAAATAACTGTTCATAGTAAAATAAAACGTTTGGCTGACAAACCCCATTAGTAAACAATTTTTTTTGTTGGAAGCAGTTTAAGACATTTAAAATTAGAGATATCAAATTAAACAAAAAATCAACTTGATTAAATCAATGAATGTCATAATAACAAAAGCTTTTAGCTTTTGATGAAAATTTATGGACTTATTTACTTTGATTCTACCTACGTGGAAGAAAAAAAGGTTAAGCATATCGATGCTTTTATCTTTTTATAATTATTATCATATATGAATTGTCTGCTGAGATATTACATAGTTTTTTATAAACCTTTCTTAAAGACTTCATATTCATTCAGCAATATCTTTTAAGCTTTTTTAACGAGGTAGAGGCACATTTTTAAAAGCATATGCGTCATTAGACACAAAAATATCATTAAAAATATTTAATTAAGCGCCATTAGTGAAACAACAAAAATTTGGAACTGTGAATGGGTCAGTGGATGAAAAAAATGTCACGGTTCATGCTGTCGAAAAATTATTTTTTTGGATCTACCGTTTAAACTAAAATTTTTTTTTGGGGGGGGGGGGGGGTGGGAACCCCTTCCCCCCAAAACAAACAAAGCCGATCAAAAGTATTTTCCCGTTTCTATTTTTACGCAAAGAATGGCTCTATATTATTTGATTATCGGTCATATTTAAACTAAATTTAATATTTAGATATTTGGCAATTTAGCCTTTTTTATTACAAAGTTTCATTAAAATCAGTTTATTAACCAATGCAATTTACTTAGGATACCCGCCTTTTACCTTATTTTTATATTTTTTATGCTTAGAATAGATTTTAATAAAAACAATATTATGAATGTAATCTGTCATTATGTTGGCTATTTTTTTTGAAAACGAGAATTTGAAGTCTTAAATGCGGAACGTATTATTATGATTTAAGATATGAGGTGTTTTTGACTTATTTATTTATGTTTAAATTTGTGGTTTGAAAAAATAAAATTAAAGACAAGGTTTTGGTTTGTTTTTTTATTTAGCAAATAAAATTATTTTAATTTTTTTTAAATCATATGCGAAATAAAAAAGTTTTTTTGTAACTCTAAACAATAACTTTTTATTTTAAAGTAAGTTGGTTTGTTACAAGGGGAAATTTAACTGCTGGTCACGCCAAATGTAAAAATGAAAAAATCTTAACTTTGATTCCTATGATTTGTCTTGTTGTAAATCTAGGAACTGTTTTCGTTATCAAAAAATTCTTTACTATGCAAAACTTTTATATCTCAAATGAAATTATAAGCTGATGAAACTTATATTAAAAAGTTAGATAGCGTAAAAAATTTATTATTTTCAATAAAATGTCTAATTTTTGTTAAAACACCTGTTTACGTTTTCGATTTTAGCGAATTTAATTATTTGTTAAAAACATGACGATTATAGGAATAACAATCATCCTTGGAGATAGAACCTGCTGTTTAGTCGTCATAATTTGAATGACATTATAATTTGGTTTTCGCAATAACCGGCGTTGCTTGGATAAACTTTTTACGACTTTTTACACGCATCATTTCTTGATTGTTATCATATGTTCAAAACATTTACATCACAATTATCATTATATACGTATGATTTTATTTTTAAAAATAAAACGGTAGGATTTTTTAGGTGTTTTTTATTATTAAGACTGAAACAAGTTTTTCCTGTGTTTTTTTTCATTATTCCATTTTAAAGGAAATTTTAAAAAAAACATTGATCGAGAGTGTCAATTGCACGGGTGACAAAAATGTTAACAACCAATCCACGCTAAGTGTAAGAGTATTTTTCCCCTCAGGTAAGCCGCCTCTTCATTGTTAAAATACTTTTTACAACATTTATCGCCCCCTTAAACTCCACAGTAAACTGTCATGGAAACTATAGGCAAACTAAACGTGGGTGCTGCAATTGTGTACTATTTAAAAAATGGGTTCAATTAAGAACCAATCGAAACAAAACCATTTGTGAAAATTTGTAATCATTAATTATAATAATCATGATAATAAACTAATTGCTTTTATAAATAACAATAAAAGTGAATGTTTTATATGGCTCCCCATTTTTTATTCACTGAACAATTGAATCAGACACGTCTGATTGTGATTTGCCTAACGTGTTTACAGTTGTAAAATAGATTGAATCATGAGCCGTTTGAAGAGTTTGATCAAAAATAGATCAAAACGTTTGAAGGCAATAAATCCCTTAAACATGCGCTTAAGTGATTCAAAAAGGCAAATTTATCTTAATGTGTTGCATAAACAAAATCAGATTACTTAAAATTCCACCTAAAGTTTTTTTTTAATTCGACCCCCGTTGTCTGAAGTCCGTCCGTACGTCTTTACTTGGTTAAAGGTGCAGTTTTCTAAATGATCTTGTATCAACATTAACTTTTTCACCGCAACCGCTTTAAAAAAAGTCCTCATGTTCTCAGCTTACAAAAACATTTTTAGTTTTCCCATTGGTTGAAAATTTACCAAGATATTTCCATTTAAAAGTCGAAAAACACCACAAAACCCAATTTTCTTCAAAAGAAACCAGAATTTTTACATAAAAATTTGCATTAGATAATTTTTATAAAACACAATTAAATCATTTAGGATATTTTGATCCCAGAAACCCAAAAAATAACGTACGTTTTCTATGATCAGTTGCAATCAAATTCGAAACCTCGAGTAAAAAACGGTGGCCTGTTTTTAAAAATCACCACAACAATGTTTATAAAAAATAGAATGTGTTGGGTTCTCAGCCACGTATAAAAGACGTAAAACGGTAGTGGTACTATATTTCAAAAATCACCACACCAAATATGGTAAAAAAACAATGATTTGGGTTCTCAAACACAATTAAATGCTCCTTTAAGAATAAGGAAAGTTGCTTACGTTCAAACGACTTGAGAAAAAAACCCAATTTTGGAAAAATACTGTATTTAAAAAAACCAAAGGGATTATTTTTATTTTTACTATATGATCTTTGTGCAATTGGTTCTATTAAATAAAATAAACCAAAGTTATATCGTAAAAATTGTTGTCCACAAAATTTTGTTACACATGTTTTACAAAAACGACCATTGGAATCACACATAATATATGGAGAGATGGCAACCAACGAGTGTCATGTTTTCAATACCAAGTATTTTTAGAAAACTACGAAACCTTGAACGCCTGTGAATCCTCTGTCAGTACACACGCACGCACGCACGCACACATGCGCGCACGCACGCACACACGCGCGCACGCACGCACACACGCGCGCGCTCACACACACACACACACACACACACACACACACACACACACACACACACACACACACACACACACACACACACACACACACACACACACACACACACACACACACACACACACACACACACACACACGCACGCACGCACGCACGTGCTCACACACACACACACACAATTGTGGGTAGGATTTTAGTGATAAAAAAATAATAGAACATCATTTTGTTTTGTTATTTCTTAAATTTAGTTCACGGCTATTTCCATTGCATTATTATTAATTAGGCGTCTGTTTTAAAAGGTGTGTTAATTACAAAAACCTTTCGATTAAACTTTAGTTCTTTATAATTGCAGCTGAATTACCATTTTTACATTTAATAACCACCTAACTATATGAATTAAATCAAAAACAAGGATTTTCGTTTTATATGTTTTTAAGTAAAATTAAATTATTCAGCAAAAAATAGTTTAACTTCCTGTTATCTGTTTTATCGTTTATCTAATAAGAACAAATTTTCAAATAGAAGCTTTTTTAGAAAATTGAATATAATAAAAATTTATTACATGAAGGTCTTTTTATATTGAGGCAGCCATCTTAATGATGGTGTTAAAAGCTCATAAGTTTTCTGGAGAATGGTTTTCATGGCACAAAAATGATTCTCATGGCACGGTGACACTTTTTAACTATTTAAATTAGTGGTTGTATTTCTTTATAAATAAAAAAATCCAATTTCACAATGGCAAAAAACTTGTGAATGATAAAATACGTCAGGGGACGTAATCGCACTGTTTGTGCTCTATTTTTAAAAACTTTTTTAGAAAATAATATAATTTTTACAAATTTCTATATAAACGTATTAAACCTGATAATAAAAAAAGACACTAAGCTAAAGCTAAAGTTTTTTATGAATCAACTATTTAGCTTTCGAAATATACTTTCTTAATATTTAAATTTGTCGCTAGCGTAAACATACATATTTATTGAAAACACTTTGTTGTTGCTTTGAAAAGTTTTTTGTGAATTTTGGTCAGCAAAACTTTTTTGAATGCAGCTTTTCCATTTAAAGTCGTAAAATTTAAAACAAACAATAAAATTCCAAATCTTGCAAACGTGAACTTAACAGATTGATTAACATTATATGTTTTTATTTTTATGTGTTTTTATTCTAACTTTCGCAGCATTAGTTTTTTTATTAATTTTATTATTTACAAGTTTTTTTTTTCAATTTGGTGTATATTTTAATTTGTAGGGATTAAAATGAATTCTACAGGCACTATAGCTCTACGTTTATTTTCTTTCTCTACTTTAATCCCTTAAGAAGTCGCTTCTAATTCAATTAGCCGGAAAAAAGCTGTCAGTTAGCTGGGATCCAATCCAATTAGACCTTTCCAATTTTTCCACCGGCTATCGTCTTTTAAAGAAATTCGGCTTTGGGCGATTTTTAATGCGCAAGCCCGCCACATGTTAAGTACGAAAACAAGTCGCGAAGAACCGGACGTTAAAAATTAAGGTTTTTCGGCTAAAAAACGCCACATTTTGCAAAAAAAATTCTAGTTTAAATAAAAAACTAAAATTTTTATTTATAAATTCTCTTTTGTATAAAACAGTGATATTAAATTCAGATTTTATAAAACAAATTTCAAGCGGCTGCGTAAAAGATCGATCTAAATATATGAAATTTGTCACATGTTCAAAAACACTATTTATTAAATAAAGTAAATAAAGAAGTCATAACATAAAATTTTAGTTTAATTTTAGGGTTTTCAGGTTTTCCTAGAGAAAAAAGTCTACAGTTTATGTTTAAAGTTGTTCATGAGTTTTATTATAATCATTTTATAGTTTTATTTATTTTAAAACCATTACAAAATTAGTCGTTTAAGCTACTGATGTGTTTTTTACGAATTTCAAGTTTGTTTTGTTCCAAAAGACTGTTTCATTTTGAATATTGAGTGTATTTCTTTAGCCCAATTACGCTTAAATAATCAAACGATTTTTAATCGTTATTGAATATTTTAGTGGCAAAATAATCAAAAATTAAAAAAACAAGTTTAAACAGGCATCCTATAAATAAATCAAAAGTCGACCAATAAACTTTGTTGTTGTCCATCAAACGTGTGAAATCAAAGTTGGTTGTTTAATTTTTTCTATTTTGTTCTTCTCGATAAATTTCTATAAATTGAATATCTTTTTAAAAACCTGTGTAAATCTTCTCGATAAATTGTATTCCCTGTTTACACTGAATACATTGACGTCTATATATATATATAATATATTTAGTTTTCTTTAAAATTAATAATCACATACCTGTTTCCGGATGCTAATATTGTGTAAAAATCACTTTCATAAGCTTTATTAGAAAATAAAAATGAAAAATCAACAGTTATTATATTTTTTGTTTGTTTGTTATTATATTTAAACATCATTTCACCTGTTTCTCATGAAAACCTAAAAAATTCATTGCTAATATAAGATTATTATATATTAATTGGTTTTAGTGTAAAGAAGTCTATTGTATATGTATGCATGTTTGTAATCAAAGCTTGTATTTTTGTTTAAATTTTATTATGTTATACGTTTGAAATCAATTTTGTTTAAGATTATTTAGTGGTAAGTTGACATTTAGCATAGCCGTGAAACACTTGCTGCCGACTGTTTTAATGGCACAGTGCGAAGTGAATCATTTTAACTTGTTTAGGGCCAGTGAAACCCCACCCACAAAAAAGTGCATGCGTACTATAAAATTGCAAAATTCGCGAAATTGCGGACTCATTTTGAATTTTACCACCTCAACTAAAGTTAGAAGCGTGCCCATATATGATTTCTGCTAACATCACGCTGATTAGTCGCTTTAGAGGACGAAAAACAATTCTGAATGATTATTGGCGTATACAAAAAGGCGAGAGTCGCAGCTATGGCTATTTTACCTATAGATAGAAAATGAAAAAACCTTAAATTTATGACTTTGGTTGACCGTCCTTTGATTGAGTCTTTAGATAAAACGAATGCATAACGATTTGCTATTTTTATTTATATTGATCCTAAAATGGGAGA
Source organism: Microlaimidae sp. YZB2_3 (assembly GCA_030248175.1). NCBI lineage: Eukaryota > Metazoa > Nematoda > Chromadorea > Desmodorida > Microlaimidae > Microlaimidae sp. YZB2_3. The sequence continues at coordinate 25,604 of JASAMX010020546.1, read as the reverse complement.
GACAAAAATTCAGTCAATAAATTTTCATACAGTGTGATAGGAAAGTGCGTTCGCAACTGCTGAACCACTTAATTTTTTTGTTGCAAAACTGCACAAAAACTGCTAAGCGTACGATTCCGTAAACTGAACATCATACGGAATGTCTAATGCGTCAACCATGCTTATGCAAACTGAACAACACCAAATGCAAAGTATTTTTTACGTAAGACTTATCTATTCCATAACTGGGAATAGGTTAAATTTTTATGTCATTTTTCGCACGTAGGAAAAGGCGGCCGCATAATTGCCTGGATAAACTGATTTTTTAGTGCAAAAAAGGAGCAAAAATTTACCTTTACGGAATGAGGTGGGTTAAACCTGTTATAATTTCCTCTATCAGTGTCTTTACCGGACTGACGTGCTACACTTACAGATTACACATCTACTTAAAAATTTACACTAAATGTGGTTGTTTATTTGTCTGCCACACATTTCAGTTGTATTAATACTAATTTGCAATATTGAACCGAGCCTTATAAAAATTAAAACAGCTTATGCAGCACAAGATCTATTTTAAATGGATAATTAATATTGATAAATTTATATTTTTTCAATAAATACATTAAAAGCTGGAATAAAAGTAATCGCTGTGTAATGATTTTTTGTCGACTTTCAAAGAAAATAATACAAATGTTTGTTTCTTCTGGTGCCGTGAAAAATATTTTAAACTCTAATGTTCTTGTCTTCTTGCGGTGACGATATACTTATATTGTTATAATTGCTCACAAAGTTCCACACGTTCAGCTTTTAAATTTTCTTAAAATAGTTATTTTTTTATTTCTAACGTCGAACATTCTACAAGTTTTTCTTAATTTTTTTGTTATTTTGGTTTTTGTTCAAAAAATTATTAGGCATGGTTAATTTTTATGTTCAATATATACGATTCCTTCACAAATTTTTTTCAAAATTTGCTGCGGCTTACAATTTGAAACCTTTTTAAGATTAAAATGACAAAATGACCAAGTGATGCTGCAAATTGTGCGCTCGCTTTGAAATTTTTTATTTATATTGAAATTCGATTCTCCCATTAAACTTCATTTTTCATATTTTTTGTTAAGTTTAAATTACGGATCAGTTGATAAACGATGATTTGTATGTTTATGTGATCTAAATTATTTATTTTTAAAATTATATCAGCGCGTGCATTTTTTTTTTCAAATGCTTTATAACAAGTTTTTTCGTATATAAATTAGTAAATAGTTGCAATGCTCCTACTATGTTGTTATATCAAATTCATTACAAAGAAAGCCATGTATTTGATCACCTTCTTTATTCGTATTCATAAATTAAAAATTAATTAAAATTACACCAAATATATAGAACTTGTGTTGTTACCTATACGTATACGCTTCGTTTCTGCAGAGCTTTATTAACATCCAGTTATCCACTATTGTCATAAACGTTTTTTTAAAGCGGAAGATTGACTCCATTTTATAGTTCACTACTAAAACTATTACAGATTGTCGGATTGGTATAGATTATATAATTTTTAAAAGTCAATTACCTTTCTTCGATGATTTGAGATACCCGTAAAAATATTTTGACTTATTAGTGCTAAAAATAAAGAAAGTTGCATATTCATGACGACACTTCTTAAAATTGCAGTTCTTGTTGGTGAAGCATTTCTGTATTTGCGTTGCGTAGCTTTTGATTACTAAAGTAAATTTATACAATTTTATTCTGTGTTGTTTTGGTGAGGAAAATTGACTCTATAAAACCAAGAAAATCGAGACCATTAGATAAGAAATCAAACAAAAAGGAATAAATAAAAACATAAATCAAAATTCATTTGATTAAAAAAAGCAGTGTGTACTTTTTTCTTATTCAATAACGTAACAGGTAAATTCCTCTCAAGACCTTACAGGGCAACTGAATAATGCTCCTCATCCTTTACATAAAGTTAAATTGACTTTGAGCTAAAGATTTAGTAAAAAACTCGCTAAAATTCGTATTCCGGAATAATATTTTATTTGTCAATTATTTGTTGGTCTGTTAATTTAAGCTAAAGAATAGGATTTTTGCGTTAAAAATTAAATAATAAAAAATTATTTTTTAATTTCATAGTACACAAGACCAAAAAAACTTCGACGCTTGAATAAGAATTAATAGACGAGATAACAGCTTTTTTTCATGAAAAATATATTGTATTAGATAATTGGTTGTGGGAACTTTGGCTTAAAATCATCTATTGGTGAGCTTATTTCATTTTTAGTTTTCCTCATATTAAGTGGTCTATATCACGTTTCAGCTGAATTACTAAAGGGAAGGCCATGAGAAATTAAAATCACTTCGATTTTTTCTAATCGGCTTAGACTTAGCTAAAAAACGCATTCATCAGAATTTTAAATGATCCAAAACCCCTAAAAATATTTAGCTGTTTGTATTGTTTTTACATTTTGATAAAATCAAAATATTGTTTTGGTAGAATCATTGAAATTAAACCGAGTAAAATTGTGCAGGAGTAATAAAAACGCAATTAAAGTTTTACGGTTATGACGGGTTTTGTTTACAAAACAAATAAAATTTATGCATTTTTTTTATATTCCGCCTTTTCACAAATAAAAATAGTGAGTTTTATTTCTTGAAAATTAAACTTGGTGAAATTAACAAATTTGATTTAAAACTAATAAAATTAATAAATGATGAATGTGAGGTAAGTATAGATTTAAAATTAGTTATTACTTTGTCATGGAATGTTAGATTAAATATACAAAAATTTTAAATCATACGTAGCCTCACTCTAAAGCGCGATTAACCAAGGATTAGCCAAGGATTGTGCATTGGCTTTTGTATTGGCTCACATTATATAAAATTTAAATTGATAAAAGACTCAATTCCTCTAAATAAAGATTAATAATTTATAATAAACTTCAAACAAAGTTAAACATAACGAGGAATTAAATTTTTATCAATTGATATAAATAATGTAAACCAATGCAAAATCGAAATAAATTCGTCTTTTTTAATTTAATTTTTTTATTTCGAAATTAAAAATTAACAATATCATATATTTAACTTTTTGCAAATATTCTTAAAATTTGACAATTATTTATATAAAATTACTTTAGTTAAAACGGTATGTATACTTTTCAAATCCTAAAACATGACAAAATATCAAAAAAGGCGTTTAAAATTAGATTTTATAAGCTTTTTAATCTGATTTTTCCTTGTCCATGAAAAAAAGACGTTCATACCTAATCTTTGGTTAATCCTTGGTTAATCGGGCTTTATGACAGATTCTGATTTTCAGCGCGCTGGTGGTAATTTTAAGCGCGCTGAAAAATTTGAAACTCTATCATGATAAATTTTAGCTTGATTTTTAGGTTTTGCTTAGGCTTAGGAAAAACAAAAAAAGCGTTTAAAACTGTTTAACTGACTAAAAATTAGAAACTGCCGGCTTTAAGAGTGCGGTTGAGGAAAACTTAAGTTTAATTTGCTTATACTTTTGAAAAACGTTTATAAAACAGAAAAGTGTAAATGATTTTTACTCTTGATATTTTTCAAGTTTTTGACAAAAATTTTCTTTGATATTTTTGACTGAAGGGTAGAGCGTGTATAACATTTTAAATTTGAGAGTAACATACATCGTTCTGACAATTGTGAAAATCACCAAATCCTGGATCATTATTTTCATAGATAAAAAATCTGTTTAAAAGGCTTGAAAAATAATTTCAAAATAATAATTGTTTTTTAATATTATAAAACATAGTTTTGTAGCAAATAGAAATAGCTTAACTGTTTTAATAATAACATAAAAAGTATATGAATATCTACCAGTTTTTTTTTGTATATGTGAAGCAGATTTGAGCCATTTTGTCAGAAATAAACTATGTTACATAATAAATAAGAAAGTTTGCAAATAACCATTTTTTAAATAGTAATTTTTTTCTTCATAACTTTAAAAATTTAAGAAAAAGTGACCGTACTGTGTTTTTTACCAGGAGAAATATCCTACGCTCGTATTGTAATTGGTGTGGTGGCTCGCTTACCAATGCGAGAAATTGTGAAAGATATGATGGTTTAAATGATGGCGTACCGACCAAAGTCACGTTAGAAATACTTTGCGTAAGTATGGTTGGAACGCTGTTGATTGGTCGTTTCGTATGATGTTTATTTCAGCAGTTTTTTCACGGCTTTCCTACAAAAAATGAAGGTGCTTCGACAGTTGCAAACAACAATTTTTAATCTAACTGTATGCAAATTATTCCTTACGTGACTTCGGTCGATTATCACAAACAAAATATAATTGCTTTTTTGAGAGCCTATGGAAAAATGCTTATTTACAAAGGAGTGAAGTAATCACTTAATATTTTTATCAGTGCACATATTTTTTGTGCAGACTTTGTAATCCTTATTATTTTATTATATATAAATTAATGCCGGCGTGAGCTGCGATGCAGTGCGCCTAATGATATTTTAAAGGATTATAAAACATTTTTTGCAAGGTCTGAAACTACCTCACAATTTTAATAAACATAAAAAGTACAGTTCAGATTTTATTTCAACCGGTATTATAGTTTCTTGCAATATTAAAGTGAATTATTGAACATTTTTAGAACAAAGTTTTGTTTCATAATAATTTTAGTAATTACAAAAATTAAGCAAATTTATAGTTTACGACATTGTGTTAAATTTTTTGAAACTGTCCAATAAACGCTAGTCAAATACGTTCACGTTGATTAAAACTGAATAATATTTTTAATTTTTAATTTTTTTTCTAGGGAAATTGTATATAATTTATTGTTTAAAGGCTCTAAATTAATATTTTAACACTTTTATGTATATTCGCTTCAAATACAAGCTAATAATGCATTAAACCTCTAGTTGGAGGTTAACAAAATCCGTACAAGGGTCAAGGGATTAACACCTTATCAGTTTTTATTTAACATATTTATTCATAAAATTATTAAAAAATCAATTTATTCCTATTCCAGTAATAAAATAGGATTAAAAAATACAAAATTAAAACAATATTAATGGTTTTAATCGACGTTTTTTTTATAGGACGCAGTTAACACGGGTTAAATGACCCCCCTCCCCCGAAATCATAATTTAAGTGACAAGTTTATTCCAAATTTCTAATTTTAATACACAAAAATTACTTTCTAATTTCAATTTTAATACAAAATGCTTAAAAATTAGAAATCTCCATTTCTTTAAAGCTCTATTCAAAATAAATAAAATAAACATAATAAATGATTTATTGTTTTACTTAAAACACAAACAAAATCCTTTTTAGGAATATTGGAAAAGCCGTAAAAAGCTGTTTTTATCTAAATGTTTTTGTCAATAGCAATGCTTTTTACTGATTTTGAAAAAACGAAAACCTACTTGAACTAAGACAAGCGAACAACTTTTTTATTTCAAAAATATTTTGCTGTGTTGTTTTTTCTGCTTACGAAACCATTTGTGTTTTTTTTTGTTTGTAGTCTATGGTCTTATTTTTATTTTTCTACTGTTTAAAACTAAAGAAATTACACAAATATTGTAGTAATTAAAATAACGCATCGAAACATCTTTTTGTTAACGCCTACTAATAATAGCACGTCTATTTTGTCCTCTGTTTTTTTCTTATTCTGTCTAGCCTCTCGGCACAGATTACAAGAAAACGTAACAGCATAAGGGTTAGAATAAAATAATTAAGACAAGGCACTTTAAATTAAGTCTTTTTTTCAGTTTCTTAATTGTGATTCGAGCTTTTGTTTCATTTATTATGCACTATCGCTTATGATAAAGTGTCTTTTTCAATTAAATCCAATTTAAATAGGAATATTTATGATGGTTTTTATAATTCTGCAGGAAAATTCTGGAATTTTAATTATAAAGAAACTCAAGAATAAGCAAAAGTGGCACTGTTCTATTTGTTTAAAGAATAAAAATAGGGGGCATTTACATATGTATGCAGTTATCAATCAATTCAAAGAAATTTAGCGCCATTTATATGAACCAATAAGAAATTCATAAAACTTAGAGGTTTAATTCTGATTGGTTCATTTTTGTAGCGCTAAATTGCTTTAATTTTATTGGTTACTCATAGCTATCCTATTTTTATTTCCTAAACGAAGAAATCCAGCATTTATGGCTTTCGTTCGCTTTTTGTGCCGTTGTTTACGAAATGATAAAATGGACGGAAGATAACCAATTAAAATATTAAGAGGTCTTTAGAGCCACAAATAGAAAACTTAGATGTCAAAATTTTTTAAACTTGGAGTCCTTAAAAAAATTGGGTTAGGCGTAGATTCAGGCTTTGCGCAGGCTTAGGTATAGGTTTTAGTGATTTTTACTTTTGGCTCAAGTTCCCAACTTGTGGCTCTAAGTTTCCCCACTTACGGCTTCAAGTTCGTTATTTTTGGCTCCAAGTTCGCTATTTTTGACCCCAAAAAACCTGTTTTTGGCTTCAAGTTCCCTATACTTTTGACTCAAAGTTTTCTTGGCTTCATGGACCTAAATCATGAAAGTCATGCGATTTACTATTTTTTAATCATTTAATTTTGAAATCATAGTAATTTTAATTTGTAAGAGATAAATGACTTTTTATTGTTTATAGACTTCCAATTTTTACTATATAAAATCACAAAACCACAAAAAAACGGAACCAGTCAAAATTGTATAGTTATAACAAATTTATTTAGAAAACTATACTACAGTCAATCTGGCTAGAACACAAAATTTTCTTTTTAGGGCGATTTAGGCCAATTTGCGCCAGTAACCCTGCCAAACGATCATACACAAAAGAAACAAAACCCTAATTAGATCATTTTAAAACTTAGCAGTTAAGCTTTGGAGCGTCATGTCATATGTGTCACAATATATGTTCGCTCTATTTTTTATTTTAAAGATTTTAATAAAGCTAAATACATGAATTTGTTTTGTCGTTTAGTAGATAAAAAATAACTTTAAAAAAAATTAAACCTTTCATGTCAACAAAGTAAAAATAATATACACGTCCAATATAAAATATAAACCTTTATTTTATACTAAACTATAATTCTATTGTTAATGGTCATAAAACAATTCATACAAGAACTTAAGTTTTTATATGGTTTGTATTCCGTGTTAACCATCCGGCTGACATATAATTCCGGTGTCGCAGAATAGATCTTCCCTCTATTTTTCTTCCCCCCGGGAGATTTATTCTAGTGCGCTCTAGAATAGATCTTCCCCCCGGAAGATTTATTCCGGGGAGAAGATCTATTCTGGTGCGCTCTAAAATAGATCTTCCCCCCTGAAAATTTATTCTAATTTACGCCAGAATAGATCTTCCCCCTCAGAATAGTTATTCCCCCCGGAAGATCTATTCTGGTTAAAACACCAGAATAAATCTTCCCCCCTTAAAAATTTGCATAAATTTAAAACATGATATGCGAGATTTTGTTTGGGAAAATCTTCCCCCCTTAAAAATTTGCATATTTAAAACATGATATGCGAGATTTTGTTTGGGAAAATTTTAAAAACATCATTTTTAACCCAGAATGTTAAAATGTTACATTTAGAAAAAATAGTTTGTATTTTTTTATTTTAATAAAAATAAACTTTAACTTTAATTGTTATTAATTCCAAAAATAGTTAGCATTAACATTAATAAGTAACTATTATTTAGTCGTTTTTCGGAGATAAAAAGAATACATTTGCATTAGTTCGTTTTGTTCGAACACATAAAAATATGCCATAATTAAATAAACTAAATATTTTTTTTGAAAATTAATATCTCTCAAAATAAAAGCTTTTCCTTTAAATTTTATCAATTTTTAAAACAAAGCATAGCAAAAAAAACATCAAAAAATGACACCAGTTTAATTTTTTCCTATTATATTTGATTCATTGTTTACCTTCAGCTTTAACTTTTTATTAAAACATAATATATAGACAAAAAATTGAAATAAAAAGAAATGAAATCTCGAATATGTGTACCCATAAGTTTTTAGTTTTTTTTAAATTAAAAATTTAATATAAAAACAAAAAAAACCTTTTTCATATTTAGCAGTTAATTCGACATTAAACTGGTTTAAAGTTTTTTTTGGTTGTTTAGGCTGATTTTTAGGTTTTGCTTAGGCTTCACGATTTTGTCACCTGACAAATTGTGCGGTCAATCATGACGTATATGCAAATTTTATTTTAAACAATTATAACTTGGCCAAATAAAATCTATATGATTTGAAATTCAGAACATAGATACAACTGACAACGAAGAATCGATTGATAATCACGATTTTGTGATCTAACAAATTGTGCGGTCGATTATAATGTATATGCAAATTTTATTTAAAACAATTATAACTCAGCCGAATAAAATTTATATGACTTTAAATTCGAAACATAGATACAACTGACAACCGAAAATCGATTTATAATCACGATTTTGTGATCTGACAAATTGTGGGTTCGATCATGACGTATATGCAAATTTTATTTAAAACAATTATAACTCGGTCGAATAAAATCTATATGACTAGAAATTCGAAACATAGATACAAATACAACTGACAACGGAGAATCGATTGATAATCCCGATTATGTGATCTGACAAATTGTGCGGCCAAACATGACGTATATGCAAATTTTATTAAAAACAATTAAGCTCGACTAAATAAAATTTATATGACTTGAAATTCGAAACATACATACAACTGACAACGGAAAATCGATTGATAATCACGATTATGTGATCTGACGAATTTTGCGGTCAAACATGACGTATAAGCAAATTTTATTAAAAACAATTAAACTCGGCCAAATAAAATCTATATGACTTGAAATTCGGAACATAGATACAACTGACAACAGAGATTCGATTAATAATCACGATTGTTTGTGATCTGACAAATCGTGAGGTTGATCATAACGGTATCCAAATTTTAAAGCTAATGTTAACGGCCGCCAGTTACAAGACAAGTCTTAAACTGGTTTTTCCTGTGTTTTTGGATATTTGTTATTTTATTTTAGAAAAATAATAAAATCAGGGTGGCCATATTAGGTTTGTTATGGATTTTGAAATTTTTACCACCATGCGCCACAAACAACTTTTTTTATATAAACTATAGTAAAAAAAACTTACTGTTCTTCATGTGGTTGTCTCTTTTAGTCTCAGAAAAACAGTCTGGATTATTTCGCTTCCAGTTATGGGTCGTAACACTGGCAAACACGCACATACTAGTTCCGCAAAATTTTTATGCTTGTTTACAACATTGCTTCATGATCACACGGTGTTTTGGTGACACCCACTATTTGGTGGTCAGTGGTGGTGCAGTTGTGGCTTTGAGAGCTGTTTTCGAAGGTCTAATATCCTCTGAAGATATCAATTTATCATAAGTAATCAAATAATAAACGAATATTAATAATATTTTTAGAGACAAACCTATGTTTTCTAGCCCAAAATCAAAAGCTTACTTCTTAAATTTAATTATAATTTTTATTAATAAATGAAAAGAGCAACTTTTCTCAAAAAATTCATTAAAAATAAGATCTTAAATAAATATATTTTTTTCCGTAAGTGATTTGATAATCTGAATGTTTTCCTTAATAGTACTTAAATAAATAAAAACTTTAAAAAAAAAGCCTAAAAATACTTATTTAATTTGGTTTGAAATTAAAATATTGGTTTTCTAATAAGAAATTAAAAGTCGATTATAAAACAAACCACCGACGAAAATAAAAAAAATCCCTTTCTCTTTTACCACTTTCCATTTTTTAAAGAAAATGGATGTTTCCTTTTTTAAATTTTTGATTTGATGATAAGCTAATATTTTTGAAAAAGTAGACTAAATAAAACAACGAAGAAAAATTTAGATAAAACTTCTTACATTTATTTTTATTCCCACTTATACATAAATAATTAAAAAAAAATTTTCCAATTTGTTTTAAATATATAAGTACAAGATTTATCCGATTTATAAAACAATATTTCTTTAGCACAGTAACCCCGCAGAAACTAATTATGGCGGGTGAGTTCTTTCTTTGTTGTTCATGAACGAAAAAAAAACACCAAAAGCCCTATTTCAGAGAATCCAAGACGTACATACATACACGAAAAAAAGCGAAGTGTTTTGTTTGTATTATACTTCTAAACCACATAACATACTAATTTTAGTATATGTAATTTGAAATCGGAAATAAAATATTTTGTTTTGTTTATTTGTTTATTGTTTTTTCGAATAAATCTCAATTAAACGCTAAATTGCAATCATAATAATTACATAAGAACGCTAAGTTTTTAGCTAAAACAAAATTTTATTTTAAAATTATTTTAAAAGTTAAATAATTTTAAGGTTTAGTAAAAGGTTTTTGTTTATTTCATTTTTAAGTGATGTAATTTAAAATATGGTAAAATTATGTCTGCTTGATCTCATTAGAAGCGGAAGAACAGTTAAAATTGTGCGAATATGACTTGTTTTTTAGTAATAACTCAATTTTATTGTATATTAACTTTAAAAAAATAAACAAAAATCACTCAACTTTCGCCATTAAAAAATTAGCATTGTTGTAGAACATTAACTGTGATACTACATGTTGAAATAAGGTGTTTATTTTTCTATATTAAACAGTTTTTCAGTGTTGAATCGTTAATTCAATAATTCTAGACATAGAGGTTACCGTCTGTTGATTTATAATAACGATTTTTTAAATGTTGAAGTCGTGTGACAGAAAGTTCGTCTGGGGCCATTCCACTAAAGGCGTGGTATTTAGGAACATGTTGGCACGTTGCAAAAAGTTTTTTCATCAGGACTTTAATCTAATATATTTATTACGATCGTGTTGAATTTTAAGATACTATTGCTTTTAGTGAACATAAATGATTTTTTAAGATAAAATTTCAAATAAATTTACTAAAATAGTATTTAATTTTAAAACGTAATAAAATTAAAAAAAATATTTTAAAACGCAGCGAACGATAAAAAGCTTATACTTAAATCAAATATCCATCAAAACTATTAGCATATAAAAAATCCAGCACAGAACAACCAACAACATGTTCGTGACAAAGAAGAACTCTCAAGAACTTAATTCCATAGTAAAAAAGATCGTGTCGAATTTGTGCTAAATATTGCCTAACAGTCGACACACACACACACACACACACACACACACACACACACACACACACACACACACACACACACACACACACACACACACACACACACACACACACACACACACACACACACACACACACACACACACACACACACACACACACACACACACACACACACACACACACACACACACACACACACACACACACACACACACACACACACACACACACACACACACACACACACACACACACACACACACACATACACACATACACACAACACACACACACACACAAACACACACACACACAAACTTATATATATATATATATATATATAAATATATATATTATATTATATATAATGAGTGTGTTTTATTTTAGGATCTTTGATATGCTTGTTGACGCCTTTCCGCTAAATTAAATTGAAAAATAGATGTCAAAGGCTGGATTCGAACCAGCTATTTTGCGTGTTAAACAGTGTAATAAACAAAGCCATTATTGCACACATCTGGTTGTAACGACTTATACTTTCAAACTTACACCGGTTAAATTAAAAAATTAATAGCTCTTTATTCTGTCACTGAAAGAAATATTTCCTTTTAATACTATACTTTTTGCAGAATATAAACGAAACTGAACTCTTTTTACTTATATTTAAAAAAAACATTCACAAATTTTAATTGATTTTTTAAAAAACTTGTAATCAGTTTTGATTTCCAACAGTTTTTTGTTTTATTCAGGTTTTAGCTTTAAGTTGAAATAAATTTCTGTTAGAAAGAAACTCGCGTTACTTTGCGTTTAGTTTTGTAATCAATGTTTCGTGAAAGGGTTTAGCTTTTAAATCGTTCCATTTGATTTCGTTTAAAGCCTCTTGGGTATAAACCAAACTTTTGCATTGATTGAAAACCCCTCGTTTTACATGATCACATTACTTCCACAAAAATGTGCGGAAAATTCGAATTTCTCTAAATCCCAAAAAAACTGAGATAAATTTTTTAGATATTCAAAATTAATGTATTTTTGATTTAATGAATTTTACATTATTATTTATTTATCAAAACACAAAACACAAACTAAGCAACAAAAAAAAACAAGAAAGAAAGATGGCTCAAATATTTTATAGCTTTCTAGACTCGAAACTCATTGAATGACCCTCATTTTTTGTCAAAGATGGAACAAAAATATTCAAGTTGTAATTTTTTAAAAAAATATTTAACAAAATTGTACACTAATAAACTACGAACTTTTTTGATATTAAAATGTCATAAAAACAGATTCCTATAGAAATTGTTACCTTTTATAAGAATTCTATATTTTAAGACTTTTGCAAAGACACTATTCCATATCATGGTGCCTTTTAAATGACAGTCGGCAAATATTTAAATTCTTCCCATTTCCGAGCTGACATTAATACATTTCTGTTAGGCATGTCATGTCTAAATAAAATCTAAGAAAGTTTGCTGGGGTTTCTTTTTAAATTGCGTAACATTTTTTTGGATAAATTTGTCGTTGTATTTATAGTTTATGCTTATATTCTGCCATCGCCCTATATTTTTAAGAATTACCGAAATGAAAATAGACCAAAAAAACGAAAAGAAAACACGGAATAACAATAAAACTTGTGCGGTTATGGTGTTTTTGCAAGTACTAATGTCTGTTTATAAGTACTCTGTCTTACAAAAATTCCACACATTGGTGAAAAAATTGAAATTTTGAGTTGTTATATCTCACTGACGGATTACGGGATTTGTACAAGACTTATATCCGAGCAGCTTAGATTCTTGGATATTCATTAAAATGGCAAAAAAATTTGGTTTTATCTATGACGTCATTACTTCGGTTAATACAGTGAAAAAAAAAAACTGGTACCGAAAAAGCAAAATTTTTTTATTAGTAAGAAATAAGAAACCCTTTTTTGCATGCGGTTAGCACAAGTGGTTTGCAGTTTTTTCTAAAAAAATAATGATTGAAGTCGTTTCACTGAATTTTTTTATAACGTGTTAATTCCCGAGATTTTTGAACAAAATTTTAAATAAATAAAATAAATTCAATAATTATGATTCAGGCTGGTTGTGTGGGCTGTTTTGTCAGTTTAGTCCAGAATCCTACTAACAATAGTTTGACCGTTTTTCTTGATCATTTTAGTGGGTTATTGCTGTGGTTTCTGTTTTTAGTGGTTTTCTTTTATGTTTAGTGTTTATATAGGTAGACAAATTTCAGTGCTGTAACGTTTACATGTTTTGGTATCTTTCTTGTCTATGTATTCAGATGACAGGTTCCGGCACAAAAGAGTCCCGGCACAAAAGAGTCCTGAAAAAAATCGCAGCTGGCACAAAAGAGTCCTGGCACAAAAGAGTCCCGGCACAAAAGAGTCCTGGAAAAAATGCGTTCATGTGCCCAAGCGCTGCGAGCGCTGAGATCGGCACAAAAGAGTCCTCGCATAAAACCAATTTTTCACAGCTAACATACAATGTCTTCCAGTATTTTATTTGTTTTTTTTTTAAATTAACTTCTTAAAAGGTTGTGTGAGGAATTTCGAGAGTAAAAAATTAATGTTTTCAGGTATTTTTATTATTTAGTTAATAAAACGCTTAAAGCTTTGTAAAACGTTTGAAAAATAAGAAAAAATCATTTTTGTATTTGGGTATAAATCATATAATGTCGAATTATTGTTTTTGCCATAATTGAGTGTATGTCAAACAAAATCATGTCTAAATAATGATGTTAGTTGGAATAAATTTTTTGTTCATTGTTAAAATATTACAATTTTTATCAAACAAGTGTTTTAATCGTAATTGTAAGGACGACCGCAGATGTCAGACGACAAGATCACCAGACCACTGGGACTTTTTGCGCACAACGCCATTGCGTACAACTATGTACACATTAAAAAAAAACGATTCTAGGACACGAGGGTACTGGACACGAGGGTACTGGACACGAGGGTACTGGACACGAGGGTACTGGACACGAGGGTACTGGACACGAGGGTACTGAGCAAAGAAAAAATACGTTTGCCACAAATATGTAATTTTTTTAAGCTGAATGAGCTGAACTAAATTTTAATCATAAGTTGGTTCGTTTTTAATTATAAATAACATTTTGTTTGCTTTAATATAATGCAATTTAATAATAAAAAAACTTCGTGTATTGTTTAAAAAACATCATACTAATTGAACGAAATTTTTAAAGGTCATTTTACACACAATTAATCTAACGGACTTTTAATAAAAACAATAGTAATGTTTAAATCTTTCTCCAAAGCTCTGGAGCTTCGAATCAAAACTCTGCCTTTGCAAAAAAAATACAGAATTAATATTAAACGCAATCATGAGTGGAATGAGAACGCCAAGAAGTTATTTAATTACTGTTTTTTCTAAAATATATACTCGTATGAAAATACGAAACGAATTGCACAGTTTCTTGCTGTAATTTTTTTATTTAGATTCTTTTCATCGACTCTTGATTAAATTAATTGCTTTTTTTGATCAAATCTTTAGAAAAAATAACTTCCGCAAAAATATATTTCAGTAGTAGAACTGTAAAAAATATCTTTTTGGCTTTTTTAGTCCACTCTAGCTTAGGGAAATCACTTGAACACATGTTGACCATTTAAAACAAGACAAACAAAATGTGCTTTTGAAACCCAAAAACATACAAATTGTTAGATTTTTCATGTATGATATTTTATGCAATTACATTTAAGTATAGAGTCGTGAGTAAAATAATCCAACAACTGATCTTTGGAAATCTTTAAAGCCCACTATTGCACATTAAACTTTATTTTCCTAAGCCTAAGCAAAACCCAAAAAATAAGCTAAACTTTCTGATAATATTTTAATAATAGTGTGCTTTTAAAAAACACCGAATAATTTAGTTTTAAAAAAGGCAAGCAATTGTTTTTTGGAAAATATTTTACTAAAATGTTTTTGCAAGGTTTACAAGAATACAAGAATTATTTGCAATTATTTTTGCAATTATTTTTTCCGAACGCATTATTTTAAAAATTCATTTTTCTACACACCACGAAAAATAACCACAAAAATGTTTTGACAGCACAATCAAAGCATATCAGCAACCTTAATGTTTATTATCTTTCGAGTCATTTCATAGCTTCTCAGCATTTTTAAAGCTAGTTATTATTTTTTTTAAAATGCACAAAAATGTAGACAAATAACACAAAAATGTTTGAATGTTATGAAATTATTATTTTTGTTTTATGTCTTCTCAATAATTTTTTTTTATAATCTTACCTTTTATAAGTCAGATAAACAAAGTAAATGATTTTTAATAAGACAAACTATTGTTATGCAATATGTTTATCCCGCTTTATGCGGGAAAGTTATGTTTTTTGCTCGTCAGTACCCTCGTGTCCAGTACCCTCGTGTCCCCCTTTGCATAATGAATCGATTTTGCTGCGAGGTTGTGGTGAACGCAATTTTTTTAAGCCCAGTACCTTCGTGTCCAGTACCCTCGTGTCCAGTACCCTCGTGTCCAGTACCCTCGTGTCCAGTACCCTCGTGTCCAGTACCCTCGTTTCCCGTTTCCAAAAAAACAAAAGACATAAAAAGACACTCTTTCCGCCCATTTGGTGATTTTTAACTAAATAACGAGTAAAAAAACAACCAAATATTGTTATATATAAAGAAATTTTTTGAAGTTATATAGCCACATGTTGTTCCATTTTTTTGATAGTAAACTTTCTAGACGAATATATATCTCTGACCAATACAGGTTCTTTACTTTTTTACCAACTATTTAGTATTTTTTTAATTTAATTAATCTGTGTTTTTTAACTAAATATTTGGTTGATTTTTCCAAACTATTTAGTTGAACATAATGAATTAAGCGTATAATTTTATGAAAATGCCCCCAGGTTTTAAGTTGGCGTAAAAATATTAACGGTTTTTCAAATAAAAATTTTTAAATTTACAGAATCTTTTGAAATTCTTTTGAAGTCTAACGCAAACGTTATCACATACGAGGCAATACATAGAAACGATCTTTAGCTACAAAAAGCCACATTAAATAATCTGAGTAACTTTACTCCAGCCAGATAATGGAAGGATTGAAAACTGAAATTATTGGAATAAACTAAGAAAACTGTTTTCCCAAGAAAAAAAAACTAAAGCTAAAATCTTCCAGGCTGAATTTAAGGGCGTAACCGATCTCTGTCAGGAAGAAATAAACAATAAACCTGCGAGCGAGAAAAATTAAAAAAAAGTTTTCAGCGGTTATGTAACCAATTATCATTTAGTTGCGTCATGTGTTTTTCTGCACGCGATATTTTCTCAAAAAATGAGTGGTTACTTTACCACTCATCTATTTTCACCCTGATAGAATTTATCTTTAGCAACTTTAAAAAAAGAATTTTTAGCTAAAAATCTTAACATTAACTGTTCGTCGTTACTTTGACAAAAAGACACAATCAGTATAAAATCAACGTGACTCTGACTTATTTTGTTTGGATTATTTGTGTGTTAAGATTTAAAAAAGTCACCGTTATGAGTATTTTACGACGCTTTTGACTCATTGTGTCAGAGTAGCGACGTGTTGAAATACGTCATAAGCTGGAAGACAGCTGTGAACATTGTATGAGAGCTGTGAAAAATTGACTTTATGCCAGGACTCTTTTGTGCCAAACTCAGCGCTCGCAGCGCTTGGGCGCATGAACGCATTTTTTCCAGGACTCTTTTGTGCCGGGACTCTTTTGTGCCAGGACTCTTTTGTGCCAGCTGCGATTTTTTTTCAGTAGTCTTTTGTGCCGGGACTCTTTTGAAGGTGAGCCCAGATGACAAAATAAATTTATTTATTTGAAAAAAAAAACTCATAATTTAAAAAAACATATAGAGAACAATTTTTTGAAATGATGTGTTTATTTAAGAATAAAAAATGTGAAACTTAAATTTTTGGTAGCTTGTGTGTACAATAATCCAATAATCTCATAAATATTCGTTAAGGTAGAACTTCACAGTTTTTTTTGACGACAGATCTTTTTGAATTACATCTTACTATACGTAGTTTGACCTGCTGATTCAATTTTTGACATTCATTTTTCTGTAAAAAAATGTTATCGTCCACAATCATCAAATAACATCAATAAAATACATGTCAAAAATACAAAACATTAATAAAGTTTATTACCAAAAATATTCTATTTTTTCATTTTCTATTTCGCGTATCTTAAATAATAAAACATTTTTTTAAATTAAAAAGCTAAAAAATAAAAAAAATTTTTTTTCGGCGTTAAAAATATGGTCGAGCGACTACTCGAACCCATGGATCCGAGGATCTGAGCGCGACGTACTAACCACTGCGCTGCGGGGTCCTAAAAGGAGCTTTTAAAGGAATGGTTCAAAATGCAGTTTCTCGGCGTCAGTTAAAAGAAAATTAAATGAAAATAAAAAAAAAATGATTAGTTATTTTTAAACGAAAGTTTGGAAATAGTTAGATATAGGCTTTTACCATATTTTTTATTATAAACGATTAAAAAAGGACTTCAGGATTTTTTTACTATATATTTTTGTAAAAAAAGTCTTTTTTGCAATTTAAAAAAAAATCCTGAGATCATTTTGAACCCAAACCACCTCTGAAAGTTGCCCCCTACATTACCCTAATTTATTATAAAATTTCGCCCAAAAATAACAAATCAATTTTTTTTAAAAGGCCTTATTGTGGTTTTCAGAGGTAGAATCCATGGACATCTGTTGCGAATTGGACAACCTTTTCGGTGATGTTTTTATAACCACTGGATAGCACAGATTCTTAACTTTTTATAGCACCCCACTTTTATGGGCCAAAAATTAATATTTATAATGATATGCGACTTGTAGTCCAAAAGGTGAAAACTGTGAAGTTCTACCTTAAACAAATTTTGAAAAGTTCGTAAGAAAAGGAAAGCCGTTTTATTCGCTGTCATAACAAGCCTTTTGGAGCATACCTATATTCTAAAAATTTGAGCAAAGTTTTTCGTTAAATTTTTATGCATTTTCGAATGCTCGCAAATATGTATTTTTTACACAAAAAATTATTTAAAAGTTTTTGATAATTAAAAAAAGCTTGGTACTCTCCCTCCACTCGTAAAATAAGCATAGACTGATTACATACTAATTTGATGCCATTTTTGAGCTGTTCTAGGAACATGCGTTGAGGATTGTTTTAAAAGGCAAAAGCATACTTCCCCTGATATTTTTTAAAAAAAATTAAACCGAATATAAACGTTAAGGAAAATTCCAAAAATTTTGTTAAAATTTTAGGAAAATTTTTAAAAAAAATTAAACCGAATATAAACGTTAAGGAAAATTCCAAAAATTTTGTTAAAATTTTAGGAAAATTGTTCTAGTTCTAACAGCATACAACGTTTGGTCCTTGTATCCCCCGTTGAGAAGATATTGACGATTTCAACTGAGCCAAAAGTTTGGCCTATGCCCTGAAATAATTTTTTTATAACTTTGTTCCGGTGGCGGAATATAACCAATTAAATTTAAATTTGATTGTTTTTCATCAGTACACTAACTAAACCTTTGGCCAATAGAAAAATTATCCTCTAATACACAAAAAATAGTTGATTTTAATAGATTAGAATTTTTAATCTAAATAACTAATTAGGTCATAAATGATTATTTTTGTGATATATTGTAGAACAACATGAAGACGACAGCGACCATTTAAAAGTCTTAAGTTTTCTGTGAATAATAGTATATTATTAAAGCGCCGGTACAGTTTAATTTTTTGGTTGACTTTTGATGGATTATGTATGGTAAAAACTCTATTATAAGCCAAAAAGATATATAAGGTCTTTGGAGCCGTAAGTAGAAAACTTGGAGCCGCCGAAAAACAATAAACAATTTGGGAACTTGGAGCCAAAAACAATAGAAACTTCAAACCCGAAAGAAAAATTTAGTTTGGGGTGAGATTTAGGCTTCGTTTATGCTTAGATATAAGTTTTAGCTATATTTACTTTCGGCTCCTATGTATAGTTCCCAACTTACGACTCCAAGTTTCAGCTCCACGTTTCCTTCGGCTATAGAGACCCAATAAATTGTCCAAAACTTTTTATTGATTTTGCTAAAATATTCTAATAGTTAAAATATAATAATTGTTTTAGCAGCTTTTGATTTTGCATTTAATTATTGAACTTAAAAAAATGTTGTTTTATGGAGAAAAAATATGATTTCTAAAAAAAATTTTGCAAATGCTTGGCGGACTGTTATTAATGCGGATTGTTTTTAATAAACAGGAATTTTGTTAAATTCTTTATTTTGCCTTTTTGCTTGTTCGAAATAAATATTTTTGAACACTAAACAATTTTAAACGTTTTTTGTATATAGAAAAAAAGAGATACATAATTCCATTAGATTAAAATTCTATTTGTCAAAACACCTGTATCCTGTAATGTGTGCAAATTGCTTTTCTAATTTCTATTTTACATAAAAAACGATGTAAAGAATTGCAGATTATTCACTAAAATATAAATTATGTGTTCAGTTTTAGCAATATATGGCTATGTTTTTAAATTATGTTTTTGTCTGAAATTATTTGTAAATAAATTTCGTTAAAAAAATAGAAAATTTTAGGTAATTTAAAGCATTTTTTTCTTTTCCTAAAAGCAAACCAGACGAGGCTGGTTTATTTTTTCAGGAAAAAATTTAGCGGCCTTGTATAGTAACCTATCAAATCAAAGCAATTTAGTGTAATTTATATATAAACAAACTATAGAATCCATAAAAATTAGGTTGAATTCGCTTGATGATATAAGTGGTGCTAAATTGCTTTGATTTGATTGGTTACAATATACATGGCGTTATTTCCCTGAACAAATAAACCAGCCACGTCTGGTTTGTCTTTAGTCTTTTTCTTGTAGGTGTCTATTTTTGGCATAAAAAATATTTTTTTAACAAAACAGTAGATAGATATAAACAAAAACATTATTTTGTTGTAAGTTGGCAGTAATTCTGCAAAGATAAGTTTTTTAAGCGATTGCCTTTAGAACTGACTCTTGGATCAGAGTAATGAACCCAGCTAAACATTAGCAAACAAAGTTTGCTAAAAACGTCTCAGCTGGCGGGGGTCTTAGAAAGCTAAGGGTGCAACCCCATGGTTCACTACCGGGGCTTTTAAGGTTAAATTCAGCTTTTAGCCTTAAAAGATGCGGTAATGAACCATGGGGTTGCACCCTTAGTTTTCTAAGGCCCCCGCCAGCTGAGATATTTTTAGCAAACTCAGTTTGCTAATGTTTCGCTGGATTCATTACTCTAATCTAATCCAAGAGTCAGCTCTAAAGGCAATATCTCAAGGATCCGCAAGGTACCACCTTTTGTGGGTGCGGGGTGAAAGTCCCCAGCCAAAAGCTAAATTTAACTTTAAAAGTTTTTTAATCTTAAAGAAATTTATTGTTTACCATTTATTTTCCATTTAGTAAACTATTATTCACTTTTTTGCAAAAAATTAACTTTTAACAGTTTTTTAAATATTCTTAATCCATGAAATAAGTCCGAAATTTTTTTGCTGTTTTGCTTGAGCAGTTTATTACACTTGGCTTAGTGGCTGTGTCGTTATCGGTTCTGTGCAAAGAAGAGCTTGTGAGTTCATGTGATGTATGAAAAAAATCTTCATGGAATTTGATGTATTAATAAATGCAATACTAAACAATTATTTTTTTTCAATTTTGGACGTTCGCATGCGCTCATCCCTTTGGGTACAGGGTCTTTAGAGCCATAAGCAGAGAATTTGGAGCCATCAAATTTTTTGGGAACTTAGAACCACGAACAATGACCCCCCAAAATGGCGTTTCTATACTTAAAAGATTGCTCATTGGGTATAAAAATTTAAGTTAAAAATATGCACTCAAAATAAGCGGCTACTTCCTACTTTAATTTGATAGCTTGATTGTTAAGATTGGTGCAGTATTTGTTGAGATATTGCGGTTCCGTACAAAAAACCCTCGATTTTTTCGCTAAAAACACAAAGTGTATAGGCAGAAATGCTGGGCAAACTTAATCCGGATTTCGGTGGAACATTTAACGCCAAAAAATTTTATGCGGGCAGAAAAAAAAGTACACTATGTATCATTTTCACTGTTTTCTTATTGAAAATAATTAATAAAGCATTGTTAACCACTTAATTAAACAAATAATTCCTCACAAAATTAAAACGACAAAAAATGAAATTGTTTTAAAAGCAAAAAGTTCGAGCCCCTTTTATGTTTAGCATTATATCATCGAAAATAGCTAACAAATTTTATTATATCTATATGCTTTGAAAAAAATTACTTTAAGGTTATTTAAAACACATTTGATTGAGTGTTAATTCAAATTATAACTTGAGTTTTGGATAATCAAATTGAAATAGAAAATAGCCGCTTTCTTTAAGTGCATAATTTGTATCTTAAAATTTTTTTTAGCCATTGAGCAATCCTTCAAGTAGAGAATTATCGAAAAATGCCATTTTCAGGGGGTCATATTTCCTGAACCAGTGGAGATATTTTGATGAAAAAATTCTTGTGGGCGTAGGGTATTGGGGCAGGGGTAAAGTTTTTACAAAAAAATCATCAAAATAAAAACCAAAAATTTGCCTATGCACCCTATCTTTAAGCGCTATAACTTTTTGACTGTGAGCATAATAGTAAGCAAGGCGGGAAAAGTATTGCCGAAAAATACCCAAAAAATTGCATGGAGAAAACAATTACAAAAAGCTAACCCACATTCAAACAACTTGTAAAATTGAAGTATTACAAATTTTTACCCACCAATTTTCATTAATACAGTAACGCGGTGACAGTTTGACTTTATATAATTAAAACAATTATTAATTGTTTACATACTATTAAATATATTTGTCAAGAATACATAATTTCTAATATTTCAAAAATTTCAAATTTGATTAATAATATATTCTTTATAACTGAATGTGTAATATAAATTTAACAAGAAAGCTTATACCCTCCTCCTTTAAGGGTAGCTAATAGATACAAAAGTAGGAAATCACTTAGCTACCATCCAGGCTTGGGACTGGCATTTAATCAAAAAGTAGGGACTAAATGGCGGAGTTACCTAACGTTTTTAATAAAATACTAATATTAAAATTGTCAGACTTAGTGCTAAAAATCATATCTGAAAGCCAAATAATGTTAAATAAAATTAGAATTAAACCTAAATTATATCCTAATCCTAAGACTGCATAAAAACCATTCATAACTTCTGACTTGAAAAAACACTTCAAACTGGT
The DNA here is from genome assembly GCA_030248175.1 of Microlaimidae sp. YZB2_3. Lineage (NCBI taxonomy): Eukaryota > Metazoa > Nematoda > Chromadorea > Desmodorida > Microlaimidae > Microlaimidae sp. YZB2_3. The sequence goes on along the minus strand of JASAMX010020546.1, from coordinate 3,295 downwards.
AAAGTTGGAAAAAATAATTTTCGTTTGTTTATGCTCTTAAGCTTGGTTTTAGAATTTTTAGGCTTTTGGTTTTAGGTTTTGGCTTTCGATTATCGATAAAATAGTTTTTTTAGTATACTGATATTATTATAATATTAAATAAAATAATAATACTCACAAATATTACATGTGTAATCATACATAACCATTTAAGGTTGATAAAACAATTTAAAAACTTCAACATGGTTTTGAATAATTCTACAGCAATACCAAAAGCACTGGAGGACTTTTCTTTGCAACTCAAAATCCTAGTATCAGTGCTTATGACTTTGTTGTCATTGATAACAGTGCTGGGAAATCTATTGGTGATATTGTCCTTTTATTTGGATTCCAAAATACGGGTGCTGAGCAACTATTTCATCTGTTCACTGGCGGTTAGCGATCTTATCATTGGCTTGGAGGGATTCCCTATCTACACCATCTATGTCTTGGAACAAAAATGGACTTTAGGTAATGTTCAATAAGAAAAATATCAATAATTTGGGTAATAGATTTTAAAACTCTATAACTACCGAAGAAAGCCTGGTAATGTGACTAAAATTTTTTACCTGTAAATATGTATGTATGATTTGTTCAATACACACCGCTACATTTATTCTTTTATTTATTTTTATATGGTGTCATGGTTTTATGTTATACACTACACACATGAAGCGGACATACAATTAAAAATATCTAATGTTTTTATTTTTGAGTTTTTGCAATTCTGGATAGCGAACGTAGATTAACCAAAAACGCCGCTTACTGATGAAATAATTTATCAATGATTACGACAGAAACTTGACTGTGCAGAAAAGTACCAAAAAGTATTTTGCATAATTATATTAAAAAAAGGAGGCGAAATAAAAACAGACATATAGAATACCCAAAACTTTCTTGTGAGTTTCGAAAACAATTTATGAACAAAAAACATATGAAATGATACATTATAGTACAAAAATTAAACGCATCATAGAATAAACTGAATAATATTAATTTAAAAACCCGAATAACACGGACATCTTCTTCCATTTTATCTCCTAAATTTTTTTTAATTATTTTACATGTTATATTTTTAATAGTAAAATGTAAAAGTCAAATTGGGAAAAGATGTACGTTTTATTAATGGATTGATAAATTATTATTCAGATTATTCCATTGTGTTTTCAATTTTTGTATTATAGTTTAGCTGTTTATATGTTTTTTGTTAAAAAATAGTTTCTTTTCAAGAAATTTTTAATTATTTTTGGTTAACGTTTTTATCGGGCCTCTTTTTACTAATATCATTTAAAATACTCTTGTAAACCTTATTGTACATTTCAATTTACAACCTAATCCTTCATAACTACGCACGATTTAGGGCCGATGGAGCCATAGGGAACTTGGAAACAAAAACCTTGGAGTTGAAAATAAAAATCGCTAAAACGTTTACCTAAGCCTAAGCGAAGCCTAAATCTAACCCCAAACCAATTTTTTCACAAAGGCTCCAAGTTACCATTGCTCGTGGTTCCAAGTTCCCAAAAATTTTCCATGGTTCCAAGTTCCCTGCTTGTGGCTCTAAAGACCCCGTTACCAACTCACTAGTATAAAAAATTGTAAAATAAATAACAAATGTCATAGTGGAGGTAGTGGTAAGGCGCCAGACCACGAAAAACATGATGCTATGATATGATTCAAGGAAAAAAGGCCTGGGCGCTGTTTCATAAAAGTTACGAACATTCACGTATATAAAGTTAGCGCACGAAATTCGTGCGCGCACGAATTTCCGCGCACGAATTTTGAGCCTGTATATTTTCAGTCACTTATACGTAAAAACGGTTTTTGCGCCTATCGCACATTGAAGCACAATATTGATATATGGAAAAAAGATTATAAAACATAACTCTTCCATATTCAAATACTTTATTGTTGTTTGTTATTAGGAAAACATTTACTTTTTAAACTTTGAAAAGCTCAGCAATCCAATAAAATATCCAGAACAAAATTTGATTTCATATTGCAAACTAATAAAAATATAAAAAGCTACTTCGTTTTACGAAATAATTTGGGTGTCGGGAAATTTTGTCTTCAACATCTTGTCTTTTAACATCTCGTCTTCTACATCTCGTCTTCGGAAAACTCGTCTTTTAAACATCTCGTCTTCGTAGAACTCGTCTTTTAGATGCGATTTTGTAAACGTATTTTCTAAAATTCGAGTTTCCACCCCCCCCTCGCCACAATGATAAAACTTTCTTTGATTTTTTGGTTTTGCTTAGGCTTAGGAAAAAAATAAGGTTTTTACTCTTCAGTTCAAAAAGCATCATTAAATACAAATTTACCATGATAAAGTTTTGCTTGATTTTTAGGTTTTGTTTAGGCTTAGGTTCTCAATTTTTTTGAATAAATCATTTAATAAAAGTTTATCATGATAAAAATTTTGCTTGATTTTTGGCTTTTACTTAGGATTAAGAAAAAAAGGTTTTCAATACATTGTTTTAGTCAAATAAAAGAAACTTGTCTTTTGAAAAGTGCGTTTACGAAACCGCATCCAAAAGACGAGTTTTTCGAAGACGAGTTGTAGAAGACGAGATGTTGAAAGACGTATTGTAAAAGGCCAAATTTCCGGGAACCAATAATTTGTTATTATTTCAACAAATTTTAGATAAAAATAAATATTATTGAAAATTTTTTATTTTTTATAAATAATACATATTTTTATTGAAAAAAACTAGTTTTGTGCTAATAATCAAATAAAAAATTAAACAAAAATAAAAAAATCAATTGTAAATAATTGCGTTTTAATACATTTAATATGCTGAACGTTAGCCAAATCCAAATCATGAGAAAAATATTAATTTGATTAATTTTTGTACAAATATTTGCGAGGTAAAACGAAATTGCCAACAAATGGGCATAAACTACAATTGAAACTTATACGGAGGATTGTTTATTGTTTCCAGGAATAATATTTTGCCTTATAGATTTCCATAATTTGATTCTGAATTTTATAATATTGGCGCATCCATGAGTCGTTGCGTTTTTCCGTGCGCCCTTTTTTATTCTCCCCGTGTAAGCGCCCTAAGTTTTAAAAAATAAATAGTTTTATTAATTCGTTGTTTTAGTTTTTTAAAATAAGACGCGGTGTTGCGCGGTTGTTCATGCGAGCGGGGCTCGCCTCAAATTAAGCGCCCGGTTGGTTGACTCGGTTTTTAGTAATTCAATGTGTGGTGATAAACAGTCACGCACGCGCGGGGCTTGGGTTTAGTGGTAACCCATGGTTTATAAAAAAATTTTTTTG
>JASAMX010020545.1:0-12909 GCA_030248175.1 Microlaimidae sp. YZB2_3 | reverse complement strand
GTCATTAGGCTGTGCGCGAGGAACCGGTGTGAAATATCTGATTAAAGAAATGAGTATAACAAACGATCGGTAATAATACAACCCGATAAGTCGATGGTGTTATAAATAAATAAATCCGTTGTTGCGGGGCCGGATTGAAATTGGAAATTTGCAAAATTCAAGTGTTTATTCTGTCAAACGCCTCCGGTGGCCTTTTTTTTGCTCGCTGGGGCGAGATTACCCCCGCCTCTACTGCGAGACGAATCGCGAAAAATCAAATCTGAGGGATTTTTACGGTTTTCGGCGGAGGACAAAATCGCATTTATAATGGAAGGGAAGACAATGGATAACATCGTCGGCGAGCAAGACCGAGGGCCGGGAGGTGATCGAATGAGGGCCCGATTCTTCTTTTTAAAAAACTTGCTTTTTAAAAAAATATTTGAGTGACCTAACATGTGTCTAAGAGATGATAGCTATTGCGGATGCGTATGCGTCTCTTTTTTGCTTAAAAACACGCTAAAAAGTAGAAAGGCAATTATACACAATGGAGGAAAGTTTCAGAAAAAGGGAATATTTTATATTTTTAAACGGAAAATAAATAAACCTAAGAATAGAAACTTCGTAATATCAGTCAAAATAAGTAAAAAAATGGCAAAATTTTTTTGGTGTTTATAATTTAAAAAGGGGCGAGGGTATTTTATTGTAAGACCGTAAACAGATCTGCCTGCTATGCGTAAAGCTCTATTCTTTAGTGCGGTATTGTCTAGCTAATGTATTATACCTGTTTTTAAACAAATAAATATAATAAATACGCATAGATGTTTTTTCGGGGGACAGAGAGGTCCACCCCCTCTCTAGAGCAAAAATTTCCGACCCCCCCCCCCTAGACAGCCACCCTCCCCTCTCCCCTAGCGAGGCTGAGCTCCCTCCCCTCCCCCCTCCTGACCAATTTAGAAGCATAATATATTTTTATTTAGTGTCAAAAACACGGTTTTTTAATTAAAAACAGTGTTTAAATACACGTTTTATGCCTAAATAGGCTGTTTTAGTACCTATATAAAATTCAATATACGACCTAAAAACACTTAAATTATTGATTTAATTATTGATTTAAAAAAAACTTTGTTAAAAAATTTAACCCCCCTGACCCATACATGGGCACAGGGGGGGGGGGGTGGGGGGGGGGGGTTAACCCCCCAAATTCTAAGAAATGGATTTTAGCCCCCCCCCCCCACTCAGAAGTAGGAGGGAGCAAAGGTTAACCACCCAATTTTGGAAAAATAAAGAAAAAAATGTATTTAAAATGACTTTTAACTGCCTCTAAACTTAAGTTTTGAGGTCGAAATGAATGTTTTAAGCAATAAAAAACTCAAAAATGCAATAAAAAGGATTTTTTGACCTAAAATTAGCGTTTTTTGTCTATTTTTCCTTCAAAATCAAAAAAATCGATATGGGTAAAATGCACTCCAAAAAAAACGACATTGTTATTTTCTGACCTGTGCAAACCGCCTCCTCGGTAGTTTTTCGGGGGGGGGGGCACGGCCAAAACGGGAGGGGGGGGCACGGGGGGCAATTCTTTTGAAACGGGGGGGCAATAAAACGGCGGAGGGCAAGCAGGGGGAAAGAAAAAAAAGGGGAAAAAAGAGAAAAAAGAAGGGAAAAGGGACAAAAAAGCGAATATAAGGTAAAAATAGGTCTAAAATGGCTTAAAATACATTGAAATAGGCTAAAAACTGCAAAAAATTCGCGATAGCACTTGGCGTCCTCATCATAGGTTAAAAATGACGTCATAATTTTAGGGTACTTTTTCATTTTTTGGCGGGGGGGGCAAATCCTCCAATAAAACGGGGGGGACATTTCCAGACCGTGCACAGGTCTGGTATTTTCATAGATGAACACGGTCAAAAAGCTAGGGGGTCGAACCCCCCCTAGCGTTCTAGGGGGGTTAACCTGGGGTGGAAGATTTTGAAACCTAGAGGGGGGTCAGGTGGGGTCGTTTAACGATTTTGGAAGGTGTTTGGTAGAAAATTTAGTATAAAAAGTACTTAAGTTTTCTTGAGAGAGAGAAGGGGAGGGGTCAGATTTCAAAATCTAGAGGGGGGTCAGGGGTAAAAAATTCAAAAATTTGGGGGGGAGGGGGGCCTGGATTTTTTTCTAGGGCGGGCTCCCAAAATTTCGCGGCTAGGGGGGTGGGCCCCACCCTACCAACCCCCCCCCATTGTTCATCTATGTTTATTTTGCGTTTCTCGGATTTTAACCCCCCTAATTTGAAGTTTAACCCCCACTCAGGATCAACTTGCCCATGTATGCCCTGACCCCCCCCCTAAATTTGAAATCTAGCACCCGGGGTCGACCCCCCCCCCTAAAGCCAGGGAGGTCCTGACCTCCCTACCTGCCCCCCTTCTAAAAAATTTTGGTCTTCCACCCGGGGGTGGAGATGTTCCCCCCTAGCGGACGTGACCAAAAACATCTATGCAAATACCAGGTATTTGCATAGATGAACACGGTCAAAAAGCTAGGGGGTCGACCCCCCCCCCTAGCGTTCTAGGGGGGTCAACCTGGGGTGGAAGATTTTGAAACCTAGAGGGGTGTCAGGTGGGGTCGTTTAACGATTTTATAACGTTTTTGGAAGAAAATTTAGTATAAAAAAGTACTTAAATTTTCTCGAGAGAGAGAATTGGAGGTGTCAGATTTCAAAATCTAGAGGGGGGTCAGGGGTAAAAAATTCGAAAATTTGGGGGGGAGGGGGGCCTGGATTTTTTTCTAGGGCGGGCTCCCAAAATTTCCCGGCTAGAGGGGGTGGACCCCACCCTACCACCCCCCCTTGTTCATCTATGGGTATTTTGCGTTTCTCGGATTTTAACCCCCCCTAATTTGAAGTTTAACCCCCACTTAGGATCAACTTGCCCATGTATGCCCTGACCCTCCCCCCCTAAATTTGAAATCTAGCACCCGGGGTCGACCCCCCCTAAAGCCAGGGAGGTCCTGACCTCCCTGCCTGCCCCCCCTCTAAAAAATTTTGGTCTTCCACCCGGGGGTGGAGGTGTTCCCCCCTAGCGGACGTGACCAAAAACATCTATGGAAATACCTTCGTTGCGATGTGTATAATAGTGGTGTTCAAGCATATGTATGTAGATGAAGACGGTCATCGTCATAGGTGGGCAGCCTCCTGGATTTTTTTTGGGGGGGGGGTATACCCGATCCCGAAATTGGGGGGGTGTCCCAAAAAATTTTTTGAGGTTATACTTCAAATCATACATGGGCACGGGGGGGGGGGTTGGGGGGTTAAAACCCCACCCCCCAATTTTGAGAAGGGGGTTTAATCCCCCACTCAGAAGTGTGGGGGGGGGAGAAAAGGTAAACCCTACCCGATTTTAATAAAAATGAAGAAAAAAATGTCTTTAAAATAACTTCTAACTGCCTCCAAACTTAAGTTTTGAGTAAAGTCAAAATGAATGTTTTAAACAGTAAAAAGCTCAAAAATGCAATAAAAAGGCTTTTTTGACCTAAAATTAGCGTTTTTACCTATTTTTTCTTTGAAATCGAAAAACGATATGAGTAAAATGCACTACAGAAAAAAAAACGATACGCGTATTTTGCGTTTTTCGGATTTTAACCCCCACCCCCTAATTTGGGGTGTAACCCCCCACTCCGATCAACTTGCCCATGTATGCCTCAAATACCCCTTTTTTAGCGTTTTTAGTACTGGGACTTACAAATTTTAGGGGGGTGTCCGGAGTGCCCCCAAATTTTAGTGGGGTGTCGGCTATAATCGGCATTTTTGGGGGGAATAACCCCCCTGCCCACCTATATCGTTACCAAAACTAAGTTCTATCTTTATCCCGGGTAAATGACATTTCAAAATGTAGAAGGGGGGTGGAACCCCCCTGGCTTTTTAGGGGGGGAGGTGGCGACCGCGGCGGTAGAAAATGTTAAAACGTAGAGGGTGGAGGGTCAGGTGGGGTCTAATGTCCGAAGTAAAATACTTTTAAACCATTAAAATAACTATAAGTAAACTAAAAAAAACACTATTTAGCACCCCCCCCCCCAAAAAAAAAAAACCTTTAATAAAGCTTTGAGCTGATTCAAAATAGGTCTATAGGTTTTCGGGGGGGAAGGGGGGCTTTTTTAGCTTTTGATAAGCATTTTTTTCATAAATATATCCTATTGAATGAAAAACTAGAAAAAAGTTTTTTTTTCACTTTTCCAAAAAAAGCAGCACTTTTCCTTAGAAAAACACTTCGAAAATCGGCTCTAAAACACTTGATTATAAAGCTATTTACAACATTTTCAAGCTTTCCAAACGTTTTTTTACCTTAATAACTACTTTAAACTACGTTGCGTTTTAATTAGCACATAGAAAAACAAGGTTGAAAAAAAAACGTTGTATTTTTTCGAAATTGGAAAAACAAATTGTTTTAGTGATAATTTAAAATTTTAGGCCTTTTGCTGCATTTTTAGAGTTAAAGTTTTCATTTTAATAGAATTTACACACTTTTTTACCCCAGAAAAGTTAATTTTGCAATAATTTTGTGATTTATTAATATTTTAACATAGAGAGAAAAAAATTCGAAAAATATCATTTAGTGTATCACTTTTGTGTCAATAATTGTAATTTTTTGTCAATTTTAGAGCTACTAAAACTATTTTTATTAAATCATCCACGCGTTTTTTTACCTCAGAAATTTAGTATGGAAAAAAATTTTTGTACAGTTTATCAAAGAGCGAGTGTTAATGGTTTATGATGTTGATTTTCATGCATATTTCATTCATGCAAACACAGCATACATAGATGAACAAGGAGGAGTAGGGTGGGTTTCACCCCCTCTAGCCTCGAAATTTTGCCCGCCCCTCCTAAAAAAAAATCCAGGGGGGCCCCCTCCTCCCACCAAATTTTCGAATTTTTTACCCCTGACCCCCCTCTAGATTTTGAAATCAAACCCTCCCCCCTCCCTCTCGAAAAATTTTAAGTACCTATTTTTTATACTAAATTTTCTTCCAAAACGTGAATTTTTAACACAAATTTATGTTTTTACACCCTATACCAGAATATTGCTTTTTATTCAATAAAATGTAGTAATTATCTTATAAAAGAACTATTATTAAATCTTTATAATGGTTTAAAAGCATTTTGCTTTGGACATTGGACCCCACCTGACCCCCCTCTAGGTTTTAAAATCTTCCACCCCGGGTCGACCCCCTAGAAAACTAGGTGGGGGTTCGACCCCCCTATGGCTGCCCAGATTTTCGGACGTGTGCACTGCCCCCCCCCCCGGGGTTTAACACGGGGGGGGGGGGCGATTCCAAAATGGGGGGGGGGGGCACGGGGGGGGGCAACTTTTTGAAACGGGGGGGCAAAGGGGGGGGCAAGCAGGGGGGAAAGAAAAAAAAAAGAAAAAAAGGAGAAAAAAATAGAAAAAAAGAAGGGAAAAGGGAAAAAAGGGACAAAAAAAAAAGCGGAAATAAGGTAAAAAAAGGTCTAAAATGGCTTAAAACACATTGAAATAGGCTAAAAACTGCAAAAAATTCGCGGTAATGGCGTCATCATAGGTCAAAAATGGCGTCATATTTTTAGGGTACTTTTTCATTTTTTGGCGGGGGGGGGGGCAATAAAACGGGGGGGGGGGCAAATCCTCCAATAAACGGGGGGGGGCATTTTCAGACCGTGCACAGGTCTGGATTTTAAAATGTCATTTACCCGAAGTAAACACCCCCCTAGCTTCGGTGACCGTGTTCATCTATATGACAGCATAGGTGAACTCGTTTTCGAGAAAAAAAATTCAAAATTTTCAAAATGTCATATTTTTTAATTTTGGGATTAAAATAGGTATAAAAACAGCTTTTCCATGTTAATTTTTGCGTAAATTTCATTAAGACCTTTAAAATTAAGTTTTATATGGTATTTAAGGAGATATGGGGGTTTTTTTGGAAAAAATCAAGGTGTTTTTTTAGTTCACTTACCTATAATTGTTTTTTATGAGATAATACTACATTTTATTGAATAAAAAGCGATATTCTGGTATAAAAAGGTGTAAAAACATGAATTTGGTTCGAAAAAGTTCACGTTTTTAGAAGAAAATTCAGTATAAAAAGTAATTAAAATTTCTCAACGGGGAGGAGGGGGTCAGATTTTAAATTCTACAGGGGGGATCAGGGCTAAAAAAATTCGAAAATTTGGGGGAGGGGGTCCCCTGGATTTTTTTCGGGGAGACAAAATTTCGAAGTTAGAGGGGTGAACGGACCCCACTCTATCCCCCCTTGTTCATTTATTATTTCAAGCTTATGCTATCTAACTATCATATTATTATTTAATTTACCTTAAGTTATAATTTTGTTTTTGTTTTTTTGGTTATTTGCTTTTCAATATTATGATTATATATTATTCTCATACAGAATGTAAAACTCACATCTGCTCCCTAAAATCCTCCGATGGGGGTGGAGCCTTCGACTAACATTCTACATCAACAACAGTGCTGATATAGGGTGGTAGGCGGCAATATGGAATTAATCTATCGATCCATCGCCGGCTCGCTTCAGCTATAAAAAAAGCTTTAAATCGCTCAATTAAGGATCGGAGCACCGGAGCTCCAGATCTTCGTCCGCTTTAAATGGTCGGAGCTGCGGAGCATGCATGATAATAAAGGGCAGGAACATCACTAGTTTAAACTAAAACCCGCAAGTTGCGGGTATTAGTTTTAGTATTAGTATTAGTTGCGGGCCGCAACCCTACCCGTCGGGCTCATTCTTTTACCAAGCGGGATTGACTGGGAATCAAGAATCAGGAGGGAGGAAGAATAACTTACCTTCCGCAAAACAAGAAGACAGCGACCGTCATAATTTTCGTTACGGCAGTGAGTGCGAAAAATGCGGCTCGAAGCCGGACGTCTGTCACATGATCGCAAACAGTCTCTCGTTCGCCAAGGAATGGGTTCGACTTTTGGAATTGGGTGATTTAGGGTTTTTTTTTACTCTCCGAATCATAGATGTTTTCGGTCCGGTTCGCTAGGGGAGGAGGTCCACCCCCGGGTGGAATTCCAAAATTTTTTAGGGGGGGGTGGTTCAGGGGGGTCAGGACCACCCTGGCTTTTTAGAGGGGGTCGACCCCGGTTGCGAGATTTCAAATTTAGGGGAGAGGGTCAGGAGGGGGGTCCAATTTTTTAACTAAATTTTTTTAACTCAATAATTTAAGTGTTTTTAGGTCTAATACTGAATTTTATGTACTAAAACCGCTTATTTAGGCCTAAAAAGTGTATTTAAACACTGTTTTTAACTAAAAACCGTGTTTTTGACAGTAAATAAAAAAATATACTTCCAAATTGGTCGGAAGGGGAGGGGTTAGCCTCGCTAGGGGGGTCAGGTCGGACCACTCTCGAGCTTTAGGGGGAAGGGGGGGCTCTGGATTTTTTCTAAGGGGGGTCCAAAATTTTGGCTCTATGGGGGGGGTGGACCCCTCGGTCTCTGTCCCCCCCAAAAAAAAACATCTATGCTCCGAATTGCGATTGTAGCTTAGAAGTCAGGGACTCCCTGATATTCCCCTCTCAAAAATTCGACGATGGCGGATCGGACCTGTGCACTGCCCTCCCCCGGGGTTTTATTTGGGGGAGCAATTTCAAAACGGGGGGGCACGGGGGCAACTTTTTTGAAACGGGGGAAATAAAATGGGGGGAAAGCAGGGAAGAAAAAAAAAAGAGAAAAAAGGGACAAAAAAGCGAAAATAAGGTAAAAATAGGTCTTAAATGGCTTAAAATACATTGAAATACACTAAAAACTGTAAAAAAAATTCGCGATGATGGCGTCATCATAGGTCAAAAATGGCGTCATAATTTTGGGGTACTTTTTCTTTCTTTTTTTTATTTGGCGGGGGAGGGCAAATCCTCCAATAAAGCGGGGAGGGGGCATTTCTAGACCGTGCATAGATCTGAAGCATACATGGGCACGGGGGGTTGGGGAGGGGTTAACCCCCCCCAAATTCTGAGAAGTGGGGTTTAACCCCCCCCCCCACTCAAAAGTGGGGGGGGGGAGAAAAAGTTAACCCCCCAATTTTGGAAAAATGAAGAAAAAAAATGTCTTTAAAACGACTTCTAACTGCCTCCAAACTTAAGTTTTGAGGTCAAAATGAATGTTTTAAGCAATAAAAAGCTCAAAAATGCAATAAAAAGGGCTTTTTGACCTAAAATTAGTTTTTTTAACCTATTTTTCCTTCAAAATCGAAAAACGATATGGGTAAAATGCACTCCAGAAAAAAAACGATATGGGTATTTTGCGTTTCTCGGATTTTAACCCCCCCTAATTTGGGGTTTAACCCCCCCACTCCGGACCAACTTGCCCATGTATGGTCTGAACTATTGATAATTGGGCCATTCCTCTCAGTTTTATTAAATCTTTACAAATCACTAAGGTGACAACCACTGTGTACATGTACAAAACATTAATATGTATACCTTTTAATGTTTGTGTAAATTAATATTATTTCTAAAAATAAATGCCTTAAGATTAAGTGGAGTAGTTTTAGAATAGTTTTGGAGAAGGGTTTTACCATTATAGTTTCTCAATTTTAATAGATGGATGTAAATCCACTATAAATAACAATTTTATGTTTTACAATTAATGTGAGTCTCCGTTAAAATTTCTTGCAGTTTTTGCTAACTAAATTTGGTTTCAATTTGAATATATAGACGTCTTGAAAATAAATAAAATAAATTTGTAAGTAAGTATTGTTTTGCAAAAAATGCAACACTTGTCACATTATTAAAATCATGTTATTAATTATCAAAAATTTAAATGAGCAAAAAAAATCTATCACAAACCGAAAACGAAAGAAAATAAAATTCGCAGTTTTTCGCTAATTTAATTATTTAAAAGTTGAACTTTAAACAAACTTATCCGCGGAAATGGATTTTTTTGATTGACAAATTGGCGTCGTTTTTCCCATTATCTTGCAAGTGTCCTTTTCTCAAATCCAATATATATATATTTTAAGGGCATCAGGAAGATGGAATGTGTCAATTTTAACTTTTTCCCGTTCTCCATTGTCGAGAGAGGGAGGCTATAGCGGTTGCGGAAAATCGAACGCCTTTAGTTTTTCTCTCCAAGGGATTTGTTACAAAAAAAACTATATCTATACGTGAAGGTTTATGTGTATGCAATGTAATAGATATGCTTCCTTTTGACTTAGACGTATAAATCTGTACACATATTATTGACATGGGTGAGCGGAACATATGGGGAGGAGAAGGTCAGGGCAAGGTCCACCCATCCGCACCCATTCCCCCCTTCTATCTTCGGAATTTCGAAGCCCCCCACTCCTAAAAAATTCTAAGGGAACCTACCCCGATCCCTCAAAATTTCTTTTCATTTTGACCATTTTTGATAAAATTAAAGTCCACCCATATGAAAGATGTGCGCTAGCAAAGATATCATATAAGAGTAATATTTAGTTGTTTTTTCGCTATTAAAAAAGTTTCATCGTTTTTCGTTTGTTAAATCTTTCCACTCAACTTTTAAATGACCTGACGCCGCTAAAAGTCTCATTGAAGTAGAAATCGTTGTGATTAAAAAAAAAATGAATATAAATAAAATAAGTCGAAAGTCAAGGTTCATATTTAAATTTACGTTTAATTTCATATTAAAAAGGTTGTTATAACGCTTCGAAAATTAGTAAAAACAATTCAATCTGTTAAATCGAAAATATCGTAGATTCCTTAAAAATATTTCCGTTGACGACTTGGCGAGGCAAAATGAGTCAAATCAGAATGTTTACAAAATCAAAGTGAATCTTACTCATTATGTATACATTTTTACATTGTCACTGCGACAGAATAATTCAAAGTCAGTTCAAAAAAAAGGTCGTAGTTGAGTTGAACTTGTATTTTCCCGCAAATTGTTACTTTTTTTGTAATTAATTAACATACGTTTTTATGGCGTAGACATGCTTATTTAGTAAGTCGCAATAATTGCGTTACTTTTGCGCCGCGTCTCCATTGTGTAAACACTAATAAAATGAAATTGTACAATTTCACCTTTACTGCGACATAAAGAAACGCAGTCAGTATAAAATCAACGCTGCTCTGACTTATATAAGGTTTAATGTATTTTTGTGTTAAAAGATTAAAACGAGTCTCAATAATTATGAGTATTTTTTTACAATTTTGATTCATTTTGTCTTGGTTATGGCAACCACTAATTCAATAAAATGAAATTTTGTGACGATTTGTGAATCTTTCTTCCGTCACAAGGCAAGAAACAGAATTTTATTGCGGAGTTGAGATGAGCGAATAAAAATGTTAAGTAAGGATTTCAACAACAAGAACCTAAATTGCCGACACGGGCGTTAAAAAAAACGAATGTCATATTTGAAATTAAATTTGACGAAGTTGTCTGATTGATACGAGGGAAGGTTTAATTTTATTTTTATGTGCTTTTTTTTGATTCATACTTGCATGGATTAAGATTTTTCTAAATTTAAAGGGAATACCTCTTTAAATTTAAAGATGATACAGATGTATGTGACTAAAAAAATCAACAGATGTATGTGTGGACTTAGCACGCTTCGTAAATATCCGCGCTTTATTACCTAGTGGCTGCGCCCTGCCCCGTTTTGATGCTCCCCCCGGTATAAAATGAAAAAAAAACTATTATATTTCCAAAACTTTTACAATTTTTTACATGTTTTGCTAAATTTAAAAAAATTTTATACAAAGTATTTTATATTTCACCTGTTTGGCCGTGTTTTGGTAATTTTTTTTTGGCTTTTTGCTTCTTTTTTGCGCATCAAGTTTTAAAAAATGGCCTTCCTTCCATGCCTTCCCCCTTTTTTGGAATACCCTAACACAGACCTGTGCACGGTTTGAAAATGCCCCCCCCCCCCGCTTTATTGGAGGATTTACCCCCCTCCCGTTTTATTGCCCCCCGTGGAAAAATGGAAAAGTACCCAAAAATTATGACGCCATTTTTTACTTATTATGAGGTTATGACGCCATTCTTGCAAAATTTTTGCAGTTTTTAGCCTATTTCAATGCATTTTAAGCTATTTTAGACCTATTTTTACCTTTTTTTCGCTTTTTTTGTTCCTTTTTTTCCCTTTTCCTTTCTTTTTTCTCTTTTTTTCTCTTTTTTTTCTTTTTTTTCTTTTTTTCTTTCCCCTTGCTTGCCCCCCGTTTTATTGCCCCCCGTTTCAAAAAAGTTGCCCCCCGTGCCCCTCCGTTTTGGAATTGCCCCCCCATTTAAACCCCGGGGGGCAGTGCACAGGTCTGCCCTAACACCGTTATTAATTTAATCCCCAGAGAGCAGTGCACGACATGGATGTGTCGATGTGTGCAAGTGCAATGCAATTCTGCAATTTTAGGCGACACGGTGGGGGTTTGCTCGAGTGAGGGTGAGAGGTAGAGTAAACCCCCAAAAAACCATCTATAGCAACACTTTAACGGTGGTTGATCATCCCTAAAAATGGACAAAGAGGTGCTATAAAACTGGAAAATAGAATTTAGCAGAATCTGGAATCTGCTATCTACTTGTAACTTGTGTAATGAAACGCTGACTATTATGTATACTATAAGCCTCAGTGGCGTGCCCAGGCGGGGAAGGGGCGACTTTTCGTAGGGGGGACCCTTAAGGAGAGCCGGTTTTTTTGAATTTTGGGAGAGAAAAATTTTTTTTCTTTAATATTAATACAAAAACTTTCCTGATGCCATATGCAAAAGCATATTAACAGTCAAAAAACCAAATTTTCCCCGCTTCGCTCGCTAGTAGTTTAAATTCACAATTTGTCTTAGTTTTTCAATTTCAAATCGATTATGCCATGCAATAGTTAAGGCATACACTACTATAAACATTATTAACCTTTTAACAACGTTTTAAACACCTGTTTTAAACGCAAAGGAATAAAAAACCTTAATTTTTGTAATAAACATTATTTGGAATTAAAATTTCTAGTGTATTTTAGCGCCTAAAATTAAAAATTTTATTCCCCGGGGGCATTCTGCCTCCGCCGGACCCCCCTAATAAGGGGCTCTGCCCGTTTACCCCGGTGGGGGGCTCTCGCCCCCCAGACCCCCCTTCAGCAGGGTTAGTATTTACCCCCCAGACCGCCCCCCCAAATGAAATGCTTTATTTGATATATAAAACGCAAAATAAAATTAAAGTGTATATAACTTATTGAACACGTCGTACCAGTGTACGACGTGTTCAAGGGGACGCTGACACTTATATTATAGGCTTCATTTCATTCTGTCTGATATATAAAACTGGAGATATATTATATACCTATATAAATTAGTTTTGCAGAAGTAAAATTATAAAGTGTAACTACTAACTATTGCAGGAGTGTGCAACGGGTGCAAAGAGACGTTGACCGACCCGGAAAACGCCACTCAGGCCCTCGGGGAGCTCTACCACAACAAATGCTTCACCTGCCAGCTGTGCGGTCGTTTTATATGATAAAACTAAACTAAAACTGATATATAAACTGGAAATAAATTTACATATAAACTGTAACTATTGCAGGAGTGTGCAACGCGTGCAAAGAGACGTTGACCGACCCGGAAGACGCCACTCAGGCCCTCGGGGAGCTCTACCACAACAAATGCTTCACCTGCCAGCTGTGCGGTCGTTTTATATGATAAAACTAAACTAAAACTGATATATAAAACTGGAAATAAATTTATATATAAACTGTAACTATTGCAGGAGTGTGCAACGCGTTCAAAGAGACGTTAACCGACCCGGAAGACGCCACTCAAGCCCTCGGGGAGCTCTACCACAACAAATGCTTCACCTGCCAGCTGTGCGGTCGTTTTATATGATAAAACTAAACTAAAACTGATATATAAACTGGAAATAAATTTACATATAAACTGTAAACTATTGCAGGAGTGTGCAACGTGCAAGTAGATGTCAACAGCACGAACTGAACGAAGAGATACCACAGAAGAA